>PVIU01007119.1:0-95609 GCA_004026605.1 Ondatra zibethicus | reverse complement strand
GGAGGAAGTGCAGATGCCTACAGATCAATTAGCTGCTGAAAAGAGTAGATAGCGTTAGGGAGCTGGCCAGGATGAAGGACAGTAACTATTTTAATTTCTTCATTGTGAGACAGGAAAAGAGTCCCTGCATTTGACTGGCATCACCCTGTATTTCCAGGTTGCCTGCTGCAGCTGTAGAGGAGAGCATACACCTAGATCCAGCCTCTGGATCCCCCAATTACCACCCCCACCTCCCCTGCTCACTTGTGAGATGGTCTTGACAAATCTGGATATTTTTCAATTTTGCCTCAAATTTTTATTCATACAATACATCTTAGAGAAGATGTGGGGGGGCACAGCTCTGATAGAAATAAATGTAGCAACCTTGTAATCTTGAAGCCTGTGATTAAAGACAGACAAAAACAAATAAAGACCTTTCAGTTTAGATGAGAGCACAAAATTTTTTATTTGCTTCTACCTACATTCTTTATTTTTACTTTCTGATCATTCTACTGAGACAAGATTTCACCAGAGTCCCTAAGGTAATAGGACTTGGTGACTAAGCTACCGAGCCATGCAAACCCCATCTGCTTACCCACTTTGACATTTTAATAATATCCCATTTGGACCTTTGCTTAATTTTACTCTGTGTGCTACATCTTTGTTTTAACATTAGAGCTGAAATAATTTATTATAATGAATACTATAAAGTCTCAGTAATTAAAACACACAGAGAGATTTTGTGTATCTTGAAGATGTGGCAATGGGAAACAGACCTTCTGAAATCCCTCAGTAGATCATCAAATTGCCCTCTTAATTATTGTTTATTGTGTGTTTTGTTTGGAATAAAGAAAAAAAAGTATGCCATGCCACCCCACCCACCCACGTATGCCATACTCCAAAAAGAGTACTTTATTTTGTTTCCATCTTATTTTATGTATCTGGCATGTGATGCAAGATGAATTATGGTATCTAATATGTAATATGTATCTAACGATACAGGATTACTTTAAACGTCACTGTCAATGACAGAAGTGGTATTAACTGCTGACTTACTTCATTTTATAAATATGTGATTTCTTTAAATGAAGATTGATGATGATTTAGAACTTATGTACATAAATCACCACATATCGTGACAGACATGTAACACGCTGTGTGTGTTGCCCTGTGGGACTTGGTTGTACTGAGCATATGTCACAGTCACAGGCTTATTAATTATTATTGATTAATTCATACATGCCTTCTCATCACACAGACCTATAAAAAGGAATATGGTCAACAAGAAGTATTAAGGTTGAGATATACATTCAAAGACTCCTCTCAACCATTCAGTCACACCTTGGTGGAAAAGGAAGTACACAGAAATGCTATTCTGTAGCCTAGAGTTTTCAGAAGACACAGATGGGAAACCAAACGAAAGCAAGTGGTACTTCAGTTGCAGGATGTTAGGCTGCAAACAAAAAGTTACCAGACTGCAAAACCATGTTCAAATGTGAACAGATTTAAATAACAGAACAGTCACATGCAACATATTCACCCTTCTTTTCTAAATAGCCACAGTTTTTTTAAGAATCAGCCTGCTAAGACATCTCTAAAATGATGATCATTGCTTAAATTTATAGAGTGTTGTTCAAACAAGACACCTTTGCACATATGTATTCCTTTTCATCTACTTGATAATACTATGGAAACAGTGTCCATAAACTACTGTTTAACAGGAGAAGCTTATAAAGTTAAGTTGATTGTAAAATGTCCTCAGTCTAGTAAGTAGTGAAGCAGATCCTTGATGTGAGAATGTGACCCCAGGCATAGTGCCCTGACTTTCATCACCATCATGTCTGGGCAACATTTTTTAGCGTTGATTCATTCCTTTCAGTCCTTCTAAAGCAATACCAGTGGCTGCGGTGTCAATGAACTTCCAGTGATCTATATAGGTCATATAGAAAGTTAATGACTTCTTTATGTTCAGTTTATTAGTTCTGCTATATTTTAATCTGTGCAGAAAAACAGCAACAAAAATGATTGTGATAACCAGTTTTGATTGTCAACTTGTCACAGTTTAGAGTCACTTGGTAGGTGAGTCTCAATGAGTGATTATCTAGTTTGACCCATGGTCTTTTCTGTTGTATTGATAACATTAACTGAAGTGGGAAGGACCACCCACTGTGAGTGGCACTATTCCCTGAGCAGGGATCTTGAATCACATAAGAATGGAGAAAGAAAGCTGAGCACTGCTATACAAGCATTGCTTCACTGCTCTCTGCTCCTGACTGTGGATGTAACATGAGTAGATTCTTCAAGTTCCTGATGCCTTAAATTCCCTGTAATGATAGAGTACAACCTTGTAAGTCAGATAAACCTTTCTTCCCTAAAATGTTAAGGCACTGTATCACAGCAATGGGAAAAGAAACTAAGACAATGAGAGAAATTTTCAATTTTATTTATTATCTACTAATCAATCAATCTACCTGTCCATCTATCATCTATCTATCTATCTATCTATCTATCTATCTATCTATCTATCTATCTATCTATCCATCCATCTATAATATCTATCTATCTATCCATCCATCTATAATATCTATCTATCTATCTATCCATCCATCTATAATATCTATCTATCTATCCATCCATCTATAATATCTATCTATCTATCCATCCATCTATAATATCTATCTATCTATCTATCCATCCGTCTATAATATCTATCTATCTATCTATCTATCTATCTATCTATCTATCTATCTATCTATCTATCTACTATCATCTATCTGTCATCTATCTCTATCTCTCTATCATTTATCTATCCATCTATCATCTATCTCTATCTATCTATCTATCTATCTATCTATCTATCTATCTATCTATCATCTTTCTCTATCTATCATCTATCTATCTATCAATCAATCAATCATCTATCTATCTATCTATCCATCATCTATCTATCATCTCTATCTATCTATCTATCTATCTATCTATCTATCTATCTATCTATCTATCTATCTATCTATCTCTCTATCCATCTATAATCTACCTATCTATTTATTTTTGAGACAAGGTCTCACTATATATGCTGTCTTGATACTCACTAGGCTGATCTGGAACTCAGAGATCTGCCTGCCTCTGTCTCCCAAGTACTGGGATTAAAGGCTTACATCAACACACTTGGTGAGATTTGGGAATTTAATCAGATAACAAGATGACAGAAGAAATAGCTCACTTGTAAAAGTGGACACAAGTTCTAGACTTGCAGAGTTCAGGTCCAGATCATGAATCTTACACATGTAAGTAGAATTGTACAAATAATCTTTATGAATTTTCTTTCTTGTCTCTGCTTCATTCTCACACACTGTAGTGCAGTTTACACATGTTTGTGTGGGTGGGTGGATGTGTGGGCCTTAGGTGGAGGACAGAGGTTGATGTTCTAAAGTTTTAATCTATTTATCTCTACCTTATTTTTTAGATTCCCTGCCACAGCCTGGAACTCATGAATTTGGCTGGGTTATCTGGCCAATGAGCTCCAGGGATCTGTCTGTCACCACACCCTCATTCTGGGATTATTTAGGTATGCTGTCATGCCTTGGTTTTTCTCTGGATGCTGGGATCTGAACTCAGATCCTAATGCTTGTGTGGCCCGTATTTTACTGACTGAGTCATTTCCCTAGCTCTAAAACAGTTTCTCATAAAATATGAAGTGTAAACAAGATTATTGTAGCACTATAAACATTTGTTCATTGCCATTATTACTAGTATATTTTAAACACTACATTTAGGTACCATATTTGGTTCAACCAGAAAATTCTATTGACATGATTTTAATATTTAAGTCACAAGTAAAGTATAGAGCAATTCTTAACAACTTCTAAAAATTTAAAATCGTTGAAGGGCTAGATATTAATAATATTTTCTAGGCAGTCTGGATAAGCATTCATGATTCATATATAAAACTGTACCTGAAAGAGAAGGAAATTATCAAGAATTTAAAGGTCACATATAAAATATGGTCAGAGAAGCAAAGTAAGAGCTCATTGCATTGAAGACCAGTTGGCATATATCTCTGTAAAAGTAGGGAAGCCAAGTTTAAATTTGATGGTATCAACATCCCAGTGGAATGTTTGAATTCATCGGCTTATTTTTAAAAATGTAGACAAACCAGTAGACAGACAAGTAGACTCTTAGGTATCAAAATTGCCATATTGTCTCCAAAGAGAATGGAAGTTTTGAAACACAAATGTTGCATATCCAGACAAAGGTTTCAGTGAAAGATCCAGAGGAAAGTTCCCCTCCTGCAGAGTCTTACAAAACAAAGAGAGACCAAAGCATTTTTAAGTCAACAGTGGGAACTCTTAGAACCCTCTGTAAGAATAATGTCTATCAAAAGTCTAATGATTGAATCAAACATCTTGTAAGAATGTGAGGTGTTGAAAGCAGATCATCTTAGCCTATACAGTATTTCAAAGAACTGTTAAAATTTTAATTGAGCAGTATCTCTAGTTAGAAGGAATCAATCACAATACACCCCAAATTTAGAAGACGTAGAAAACATTCAAGCAAAGGAATTTACACAGAAATACATAACTGTATAATACACACACACCTATACAGTGTACACTTCAGCCAGTCAGTACCCCTGCTTCATCTCACTAGAGGCAGCACCAGACTGCTTTCCAAAGTAAATCATTGCCCAACTGATTGTTGGAAATCCAGAACTTATTTTTCAGTAGTGTGAAGATTATAAATGCACATTAAGTTCACACTTGCCAGCCTGTATCTATAAGGTTCCAACAGCAATGGCTAAAGTGGACGAATTAAAGAGAATGGTGTCATGAACTGTCATCTTACCAGGCTTTCCAATTTGTGGTTCTTTGGAGGGGTCTAGAAAGTTCTTTTAAGGCTCTGGAAAGGAAGGAAAGAAAGTTTAATAATGTTTATAATGATCAAATATTAGTTTTAGATCAAATTTATGAACCAGAGAAATTAGATTGCATATGTTATAAATGTGAACGTTCTTTATAGGATGATGCTGTACCTTCAGTCATAAAATATAACTATATTTGTAATTTATACAGTTGTATGAAACTTCCTTTGAGACCCGTGTTTTTAAGAATGCTTACTGTTCCTAAAATTTCCACTTCTGGGTTTCCCTCAATTTGAGTTTTCTTTATTGATTTTATCCATTTTCAGATCTTGAACTGTCTTTTTCATATCCTTCCACTGTTTGATTTGTTTTCATAGATTTCTTTAAGGGGTCTATTCATTTCCTCTTTAAGGACCTCCATCATTTTCATGAAGGCTATTTGTCAGTTTCATTTTCATATTCATAAAGACTATTTAAGAAAACGTTCATCTGCTTCAACTATGTTTCAATACTCAGGGCCTCCTGTGATAGGGTTGCTGGGCTCTAGAAGGGTTATATAATCCTCACTCTAGTGATTGTTTTTTAACACTGGTATCTAGGCATCTGGATTTGGGAAGAGTGTAATGCTGCTATCTGGTCTTTTCTTTGTTGGGTATGTTTTTCGTTCCTTAGTTTCTGTTGTTCTATCTGGTTTTTAGGAGAATGTGGTGGCTGCATGTTATCCGGTAGGAAATTCTTCTGGAATATTGATAGGTCTGGCCACTGGGGGTTCCAGGTAAAAAGTCTTTCTGGATATTGGGAATTGACACTTAGGAATGGGGATGTGCTGGGGGTGTGTGTGTGAGGGAGTCCACAGGTGAGAGAAAAAGCAGGTGTTCCCTCAGCACCTTCTTTGTTCCCCAGGAATGGGGGATAGAGAATGAGGAGATGTTGCAGCAGGTAGCCTGCTATAGAGCTGGGGACTGGACTTGTGGGAGCAGAGAGAGAGGCGAAGATCTGCAGTTAGCCTACTTGCTTCCTTAGCTTGAGTGACCTACTGGAGTGGAGACCTGGAGTGAAGAAATGAATTGGGGGACGGAAGTTTGCAGGGGAAGAACTGGGAAGCAATCTACTCTTAAGATAGGCTGCATTCCCAGCAGTAGATGCCAATAGTAAGAAAACTTAAAGGCGTCCTTGGTGGTTTCTTGTCTCATGTCATGTTAGTGCTTTTCCTTTGTTCATTTCATTTTTTAAAATGTAGCTTATTATTCTTTAATTTTAATATTATGAATATGTATATTTCTCTTTTTACCCTATAGTTCCTTTGTGTATATATTATGTTTTTATGGGATTACTGGGTGTGTGAACAAGCAAGTCTCTGTTTCTTACACCTTTTCTTGGGCTTTTATTCTCTTTTATTTATTTTTTTCAATTCATCAGATGTGTTAGTTTTTGATTTATTATATTTTGTTATGGTCCCTTAGAAGCCTGTTTATTTTCTAATGAGAGACCAAAGAGGAGTGGATCCAGATGGGAGGAGAGTTGAAGAGGAAAGGAGAGGATTAGATAGAGAGGAAACCATAATCAGGATACATTATTTGAGGGAAAAAAAATCTATTTTCCATAAAAGAAAAAATAAAATAAAAAAGAATGCTTACATACTATTCATTTTTATAATTTGATGATAAATATTCTGCCAAGAATATGGCATTCAAATCTTAACTTTCCTCATGGGGTCTTTTTCCCCCATCAACAACCAGTTCTCCAGGTATCTAATAATTCAGTTCAATCAAATTTGGTTTCTTAGACTATCGATAGTCAGTGACAAATCCCTCAAATCAAAAAAGTTTCAGTCCTCACTTTAGATGCTAATTCCATGTCCTGGCCTTAAGTTTCATATTAGCTACAAATTAGGAGTTTCTATGAACTATTTCTCATGTTCAAGGTCTTGCTAGAATGACTCAGGGAATTTAGGTCAATAGTTGACTTACATTTTCCGGTTTAATATAAACATTATTGGCCAGGAACTAAAATGTGGAACAGACATAGAAGGGACTGGAGGTTCTGAGCAAAGCCTATGAGGAGGAGCTTTCCTGCTGCTCGGGGAGGTCCAGCCTCCAGTTATTTTCCTGCTTCTCGGGGAGGTCCAGCCTCCAGTTATTTTCCTGCTTCTCGGGGAGGTCCAGCCTCCAGTTATTTTCCTGCTTCTCGGGGAGGTCCAGCCTCCAGTTATTTTCCTGCTTCTCGGGGAGGTCCAGCCTCCAGTTATTTTCCTGCTTCTCGGGGAGGTCCAGCCTCCAGTTATTTTCCTGTTTTTGCCAGATGGGAACTTCTGGAGACGACTTGTTCAGGAGCTTGTACTGAGCCCAATCGCCAGCCACTCTCCCTCACCCTTCCTTACAGAGTAGGATTGGCCTTAAAAATCCCCCCTCCCCCAATCATTTCTTCTTTGAGGAGACTGGCTCCATCCTGAGGCTCCCTAAGGGCAGCCTCTAAATTACCTCATTAGCAGAACTCAAGTATGATTAAATGGATGCTAGTTATGAACAACAACAACAAAAGACTATTTTACATGTAATAAAATCCTAGAAATTTTAGGGCTCGGTGCGAGATAAGAGATCCAATGAATATATTCTTCTTTTTAGTACAATTCCCAAGCTACTTGTCACAGTCCATTTTGTGTTTCTGTTTAAAAATTACCTGAGGCTGGATACTTTATTTTAAAAAGAAGTTTATTTAGCTAGCAGTTTAGGATGTTTAATATTTAATATTAATAGCATGCCATCATTGTTTGCTCTGCTCTTGTGAGGGTCTTATGGAAGATGGCATTGCAATGGTGTGTATGTGAGAGAGAGAGAGAGAGAAAGAGAGAGAGAGATGGAGAGAGAGAGAGATGGAGAGAGAGAGAGAGATGCAAAGGCAGAAAGGGAGTCAGAGAGGTGGTGAAATTGCCCTTACAATAGCTTATCCTCTCAGGAACTAATCCAGGTCTGGGTTGGTAAGACCCACGTTAGCCCCCACCCTAGCAGCCTATACTGGAACTATACCTAAAGCACAAGAACCTCTGTGGGACAAGGATTCAAACCTTGGCTCTACATTATAACTCTGGAGGTATGTCACCCTGGGTTCAATCCTCAACATGCAGAAAATAAGGGAGAGAAAAAAAAGATGTGGCTAGTTTGTGGAAACAACATAGCTTCTAAAGTGAAAACTTGCTGTCATCCATTTCCAATCGTTCATAATTGATCACATTATGTAATCTTCCATAACCTCAGTTTCTTCATGAAAATAGAGAAGTAATATAACAACTTTGCAGAATATTCTTGAAGAATGCATGTAGTAGGAGCCTCTTGTTTGTTCCCAGCTGCTCAGCCCTGAATTAACCACACAGAAACTGTATTAATTAAATCACTTCTTGGCCCATTAGCTCTAGCTTCTTATTGGCTAACTCTTATATTAATTTAACCCATTTCTATTACTCTGTGTATCGTCATGAGGCTGTGGCTTACCTGGAAAAGTTCTGGCGTCTGTCTCCTGAGGGGCTACATGGCTTCTCCTTGTCTCCTCCTTCTTTCTCCCAGCATTCAGTTTAGTTTTCCCCACCTAGCTCTACTCTACCCTGTCACAGGCCTAAGACAGTTTCTTTATTAACCAATCATATTCACAGCATACAGAGAGGAATCCCACATCAAATACAGTTAAATTATACAAGAGACATTCCTAAGTCAAATATAGCAGTGTATGACTGTGATCACATGATTGTGAGAATTGGAGAATCATGAGACAGAGCCCAGTCTGACATAATTGGTGAATTCAATGCTAAAGTGAGCCTTAAAAGGAGAGTCTGGCTCTCAATAAATAAATACATAGTACAAAAAGGGCATTTCTGGTCTGGAGTTGAGAAATTTGGAATATATTCATGTTGTATGAAGACTGTGCAGGAAAGGAGGTTCTGCAGTAGTAACAACGAGGGGGGGTTGCTTGTTATGTAACCACACTTATCTTCCTAAAGAACACAAGGATTCATGTTGGATTCATAGGCATATTAAAGCATCGGCTCAAATATTTCAAAGCTGTCACCTGGAAATCAAAACACACTAGTTTGTGTTGTTGTTGTTAACTATTATGGCACTATGGAATATTTGGTTTCAAGATTTTAAGGTGACAACCATTGAACACATGATTGGAAGAAGATTGACACAGTCTCATTTTAGGATCCAGCTTATATAAGCCAGCTCCAGTACACCGCCTGTGCACACACAGATGGGTTGATAAATGTTAAGTCATCACTGTAAGGTCTCAGTGAAGGTTAAACATGGACTTTACTTTCATCTTGATACCATTTACTGAAGTTGGTGACTTTGGGCTTTGAACTTCTGGCCTACTGGACGTGTGCAATGGGAAGTGTCTAAGCCTCAAGATCACTAGGGGAGTGAGTCTAATAAGAGACCATCAGCCCATTAAGGAGTGCCCAGAGGTAACCCTTCCAGCCAATTAAGTCATTCTCCCTCTCTGCTAGCTGCTAGAAATGAAAGGAGATTTTTCTTCAAGATAATCAAACCAAGGAAAAGAAACAAGATTTCTTCTGAGGACCTTCAGCAGCTAGTTAGCCCTCAAATAGTTTGCTCCTCTGTGAGTGACTCAGAATACTTTGTAACTCTAAAGTGCCTTAATCTATTTGATGTCAGAAAATGAACGTTATCTTGAGAGGAGAGCACCCTCATCCCAGACCTAAAAGTACAGCCAAATCAAAATTTTTTTAAATAAAAATAAGCATTTTGACAATAAAAATCTCATTAAGTGCAGAAGGAAATATGGTACCATGCAACATAAAACAGAAATAATGTAATACAGAAATAGATCCCCAAAGACTTCAAACATTGGTATGCAAAACAAATGTAGCTATTATGTTTAAAGAAATAAATTTAAAACTTTTAAAAAATATCTAGAAACAGCAAGGATTACTAAGCATATGTTGAAAAGAATTAAATAGAATTTATAAAATTGAGAATTATAACACTTCATTCCAGAGGGATGAGAGTCCATTCATGGTGGAGAGGTATGGCTGTAAGAATCAGCATAGTGGGAACAGGTAGCTTATCTCTATCTTCAAATACAAGCAGAAAGCAGAAAGAGGGAATCAAGGGTCGATGGAATCCCAAAGCCCTCCCTAGTGACATACTTTTTCCAGCAAGGCTCTGCCTCCTAAATTTGCCCCAAGCAGCACCAACAACTAGAGACTAATACCCTATGGGTGGCATTTCCTATTCAAACCACCACAGCTTCTTCCAGTTCACCATGAATAAAAATTGTCTCATTTATTTTTAAAACAAAGAATTTTCTAATTCTGTGCTCTCAAAGCCAAAGAATCATGCAGAGTGGAGTAAAGGAGAGAATAAAACAGCACAAGTCATATTTGATGAGAGTGATAGGTAAGGTTCTTCAAATGTGATCACAGGTTTAACACATAGATTTTAGGAATTGTGTAGTCATAGTTCTCTAAAGGAACAAAATTGATAAAATTGAATATTTGCTTAATAGGGGCTTATTAGAATCACTTACAGGCTGTGGTCTGCAAGTCCAACAATAGCTCTCTCCTGACAGAAAGGCCAAGAATGCAGTAGTTATTCACTTCATGAGGCTAGATGTCTCACCTGGTCTTCAATCTATGTTGTAATCCCAAAGAAGTAGGTTCTAATCCCAGCAAAGTAATGCCTCATGAGGAGAGATGAACTTGCCAGGGAGAGTGAAGGCAAGCAGGCAAAAAGCAAGAGCTTCCTTCTGTGTCCTTTAATATGGCCTGCTACCAGAGGGTGTGGTCCTGATTGCGGGTGGGTCTTCTTACCTCAAATGACCCAGTTAAGCAAATCCCTCACAGGCATGCCCAACTATCAGTGTTTTAGCTGATTCCAGATGTAGTCATTGATTACCCATCACAGAAGTCAAATAAATCCTAAGTACAACAGATTTTATTTATTTATTTGTTTTTGTCTATGGGCCGTCCCACTGGCAGTGGGACAGGATTTATCCCTATTGCTTGAACTTTTTTTTTTCTCTTTTTTTGTTTTTTGGAACCCATTGTCTTTGGAGGGATACCTTGCTCAACTTAGATATAGTGGGGTGGGTGTTGGTCCTGCCTCAATGTATATGCTCGACTTTTTTGACCCATGGGAAGTTTTACCCTCTCTGAGGAGTGGATGGGGGAAGGAGCAGAAGGAGGGGAGGGAGTAGGAACTGGGATTGGTATGTAAAATGAGAAAAGATTTTTTTAAAAAAGATATTTAAAAACAGAGAATAAATCAACTCAGTCATTCAGTTAACAAAGTACTTGGCAGGTAGGTCTCTTTCTGCAGGATGTAATGATCTCACAGAAGACAGGCACACGAGGTCACAGAGTGTGTATTCTTCTAAGGATTTGATCCCATGTTTTTTCTCCCCCTCAACTGCAGGTTTGAATAGACTTTTCAGGAACATTCAAAGACCAAGCAGGCATCAAGACAAGGCATGTATCTCTGGACCTGAGCTACAAATAGCTAGACTGGAGAGTAGCTAAGAAGTGCTCTAATAGAATAGTTATTTGTTTCTAAACCACACTTGAAGTCAGAGGTAGAGTCATAGGCACTGGTCATAATGGGAGGATCAACATTTGGTTTAGGCACGACTCAAGGGAACTGCCTGCGCTTTTCTCCTTTCTAACTGTGTGAGGTCTGTGATATATATAGCAGAGCAGTATTCAGAATGGGAATTTTACTGCCCTCAGATGTATTATGCGGTCAGAGGCTGTGTCTGGCAAAGGGAAGCGAATTTCTTTATTTCATTGACATTTTCAATGATCAGTATCGAAACAAAAAAATTTTCTATTGACTGTCACTGGTGGAAAAAGTTACATTAACGGAAAATTCCAGTCTCTGAGGCACTCCTGTTAACCTAGGTTTTTACTTTAAATTGTATCTATCTGTCCATCATCAGAGGAATCGAAAAATGTTAGTTGTAAATAAATGACAGCAACTGAGATGAGCGGGGAAAGTCCTCTTCTCACCTCTCCATTAATTTCAACAAATTAATTTTATGGCAGAATTAAATCTATTTTGGTGATCTCTAATAAGAATATTAATTATCTGGAACAATATATAACTCATCAAAAGTCATAGTTCATTCATTTATTTCCTAGATATAGATTTATTTATGATCAGAGATTTATCGTTTGTTAACATTTATAATTTCTGGGAATGTAAAAGTAAATATTAAACTTATAAAGTTATGAGATTATAATTGACACTAACCCTCCTCCCTTGACAAAACCAGCTATAAAACTGGACTAAGTGTAGGAGACAAATGTTAAATTTTGGAGTATGATCAGAATAATACCACAATGTAAGGGCAAGAAAATAAGAAATGAGCCTTGTCATTTTCTAACTCTGCCGTGCCTGGTCCTGGTGCTCTTAGCAGAGAACATGGTGTCCTCACTAAGCTAGGGGAAGTAAGATCAACAGCTGAGTAGTAATGATAGGTGTCAAAGGAGACAGAAACTGGGGACTATACAGAGTCAGAGACCCACAAGTACTTATGTGAGATTCCCTGGGAATTTGTGGCTGGAGATTGGTTTTATATATGTGTATGATAGATCCATTTCATTCAATAGATTCTGAGACAGAGGCACAGGCATATTGTCATTTAATGGCTTTAGACACAACAATATGCTGTGACTGGTCCTGTATAAAAGCCAGCTTGGAGAACCACAAAATTGAGTTACAAACAAAACAAGATAATAAACTGTATGTTTTAAGTAAATTTACAGTGTAGTGTAAGGTCTCATTCATAGCTGTTTTTGCATATGTAGGACATGGTTAATTAGAGAGTAAGACCCTCTGGAAAGAATGGTTCCTGGGAATGTAGAATTCTGGCACTGAGTATGAAGTTCCCCTATCTTGATGATACCCTTAGGCAGCTGGAATGCAGAAAAGCTGTAATTTTGAAATAAAGGTGATGATCTAAAATGCTGTCTAATCTCTATCCTTCCTTCCAACATCTAAATCATCTTTCAACAAGATCTTCAGAGGAGAAGGTTTGGGTGATCTGTCTTTGAATAACCCACTGGACTTTATGTGTATTACAACATCCAAGCCCAAACCCAAGATTTCCCTAGTACACAATGCTTAGCCAGCAGTAGAACTATTTGCTAACAAGAAAGAATCAATAATTTTCAGAAGAATATAACAGAATTGAATCTCTACATACTGGCCACAATTGAACCTTCAATAAAACATTGCCAGATCTGTTAAGAAACAGAAAACGTTGACTCTTACACAAGAAGCAAACTGGTAGATAGTAATGATTCCTAAGATGGGAGCAGTAATTTCTCATAGGTGAGAAGAACATAAAAGTAGAGAAGCATAAGACATTGCTCTCCAGGCCTTTATAATTTGGTAAGAGAAGCATATGTATATGTTTTCTTTCTGAAAATACTGTCAAAAGTGGAATGATCAATGCTAAAGCTGGGGGTTGGTACAGTTTGGGCTCAAGTCTACAGGGTGGATTTAAAATGTTCACAAAGTGGTTGACATGGGTCTCAAAAATCAGGAGAAACATGCAAGGCATGGAAGGGGGGGGACTCAAGGAAGTTCCTGTTGAGCAAGTATAAGACAAAATAACTCATAGTTTGGCTTGAGATGGGTCAGAGATTAAGAGCCCTAAGCACCAGCTATTCTTCCAGAGGACTGGGTTTCAATGTTTAGAATTCACATGATAGTTGTTTGTAACTCCAGTTCCAGGAGATCTGATGCTCTCTTCTGGTCTTTAGGTACAAGACATACATGTGGTGCACAGATACATATTTAAGCAACATACCTATATGCATAAAACTATTTAAAAAAACAAGCACATCTGAATGATCTTTTTTTGTAAAACAGGAACAATAGTTTTAATCTCTATCTCCTTGGTGTTCTTGTAAGGATTAGTGGAGCGGTCCAGGAATAGCCTCTGACTAATGATAGACACTCAATAATGTTAGCTGTCACTTTGGCAGAGTTCTTTAGAGTATTTTGGAAGAAGTCATGTACTCCAGTGTGGCTATAATATACACAAGGCAATTTTTGGCCAGTCATTTGGCTCAGCAGGAAAGTCATCTGCTGCCAAGCCTGATGACCTGAGTTTGATACCTGGAACCCACATGACAAAAGAAGAGACTGACTAATGCAGATTGCCCTATTCCAAATAAATTAAAATGCAGTAAAAATTGCAAAAAAAATATATGTGAGGCCAAAACTAAATGAGACAGAAGTATGAACGTATTAAGAGTGTGGGCACTTAATCATCTCAGGGCAAATCAGATTTTATGGAGTGCACTCTGGAGAGGCAAAACAAGCCAAAGGGAAGGGAGTCAAATGCATCTTGGGAGACCACAGGCCAAGGATGAGCTACGAGAAGACGTACTCTCCCAGCACACAAATGCCACTTCTCCATGTGAAAGGCTAATATGCAAAATCAGGGTCACTATTGAAGCAGCTCAGAGTTCAAAGAGGCATAGGTGCAGGTAATGACTGCAGTTGGGAGGTAAGGTTGACATAGAAGAAAACTGTCAATTAGCTTCAATAGGAACAAGATGAAACCTACTTTTGAGCTATGTTAAGAAAAACAGGCATCTACAATTACCCTGATACCCAACCCAGATAAACACATTACTAAGAAAGAGAATTACAGGCCAATCTTGCTCATGAACACTGCTGCAAAAATACCCCCCCCCAAAAATAATGGCAAAAACAATCCAAGAACAAATCAGAAAAATCATCCACCATGATCAACCAGCTTTATCCCAGAGATGCAGGGATGGTTCAATATACGAAAATCTGTCAATATAGTCCACCATATAAACCAACTGAGAAAAAAATCCACATGGTCATCTCATTAGATGCTGAAAAAGTATTTGACAAAATACAGCATCCCTTCATGATAAAGGTCTTGGAGAGAGCAGGGATACAAGGAACATGCCTAAATATAATAAAGGCAATATACAGCAAGCCAATACCCAACATCAAACTAAATGAAGAGAAACTCAAAGCTATTCCACTAAAATCAGGAACAAGACAAGGTTGTTCACTCTCTCCATATCTATTCAATATAGTACTTGAGGTTCTAACTAGAGCAATAAGACAACAAAAGGAGATCAAGGGGATACAAATCAGGAAAGAAGAAGTCAAACTCTCACTATTAGCTGATGATATGATAGTTTACATAAATAACTAAGGAACTTCTACAACTCATAAACACCTTAAGTAATGTAGCAGGATACAAGATTAACTTAAGAAAAACAGTAGGCCTTCTTTACACAGATGATAAATGGGCTGAGAAAGAAATCAGAGAGACATCACCCTTCGCAATAGCCACAAATAACATAAACTATCTTGGAGTAACTCTAACTAAACAAGTGGAAAACCTGTATGACAAGAACTTAAAATCTTTGAAGAAAGAAATTGAAGAAGACACCAGAAAATGGAAAGATCTCCCATGCTCTTAGGTAGGTAGAATTAACATAGTAAAAATGGTAATCTTACCAAAAGCAATCTACAGATTCAATGCAATGCCCAGCAAAATTCTTCACAGACCTCGAAAGAACAATACTCAACTTCATGGAAAAATGGGATAGCAAGAACAATCCTGTACAATAATGGAACTTCTGGAGGCATCACACTCCCTGACTTTAAACTCTACTACAGAGCTACAATACTGAAAATAGCCTGGTACTGGCATAAAAACAGACAGGAGGACCTATGGAATAAAATCCAAGACCCAGATATTAATACACACCCCTACAAACACCTGAGTTTTGACAAAGCAGCACAAACTATAAAATAGAAGAAATAAAAAATATTCAGCAAATGGCGCTGGGATAACTTGATATCAACATCTAGAAAAATGAAAATAGATCCACATCTATCGTCATGCACAAAACTCAAGTCCAATGGATCAAAGACCTCAACATAAAACCAACCACACTGAACCCCATAGAAGAGAAAGTGGGAAGTACACTTGAACTCATTGGCAGGGGAGACCCCTTCCTAAATATAAGCCTAGTAGCACAGACACTTAGAGAAACAATTAATAAATGGGACCTCCTGAAACTGAGAAGCTTCTGTAAGGCAAAGGACACGGTCAACAAGACAAAATGGCAGCCCATAGAATAGGAAAAGATCTTCATCAACCCCACATCAGACAAAGGGCTGGTCCCCAAAATATACAAAGAACTCAAGAAATTGATCATCAAAAGAACAAATAATACAATAAAAAAATGGGGTACAGACCTAAGCAGAGAACTTGCAACAGAGGAATCTAAAATGGCGGAAAGACACTTAAGGAAATGTTCAACATCCTTAGTCATCAGAGAAATGCAAATCAAAACAACTCTGAGATTCCATCTTACACCTGTAAGAATGGCCAAGATCAAAAACACAGATGACAACTTATGCTGGAGAGGTTGTGGGGTAAAGGGAACACTCCTCCATTGCATGCAAATAGACATGCAAACTGGTACAGCCGCTTTGGATTTCTAACTTCTCAGAAAATTAGGAAACAACCTTCCTCAAGATCCAGCAATACTACTTTTGCTCAATCATACCACAAGGACATGTGCTCAACTATGCTCAGAGCAGCATTGTTTGTCATAGCCAGAACCTGGAAACAACCTAAATGCCCCTCGACTGAAGAATGGATAAGAAAAATGTGGTACATTTACACAATGGAGTACTGCACAGCAGAAAAAATAATGACATCCTGAAATTTGCGGACAAATGGATGGATCTAGAAAACATCATATTGAGTGAGGTAACCCAGACCTAGAAAGACAAATATCATACACACTCACTCATAAGTGGCTTTTAGATATAAAGCAAAAAAATAAAAAAATTAAAAAAAAGCTTATAATTCACAATCCTAGAGAATCTAGACAACAAAGACGACCCTAAGAGAGGCATACACAGATCTAATATACATGGGGAGTAGAAAAAGACATGATCTCCTAAGTAAACTGGGAGCCTGGGGACCATGGGAGAGGATAGAAGGGAAAGGCAGAAGGAAGGGGAGCAGAGAAGAATATATAGCTCAATATAAACAGTAAAAAAAGAAAAACAGGCATTGTCAAGAAAGTAATGATTGATAAAAACTAAAGGGTAAGTGCTTCTTAGACTCCACTTGTAGATAGAATAGCAATGTGTCCTCCATTCCAGAACATTAGACAATCTCCTAAAATTTACAAATTACATTTGATGCCAATTTTCTATTTTCACCTATTTTCTCTAATGCCAAAGCCAAAGAACCTTACTAACAGCAGCATTCAATTACAAGTATTTCTGTTCCCAACATAATCTCCACCTCTTCTATCCATCAAGCCTTGATTGAAAGCCAGTGCACTGCATCATGTCCAGAAACATTTGAAATTTGTCAAACAGTAGAGAAAATGAATCTGTGAGATATGGGCTTCCCTTAAAAAATGACTCGTTCAAATGCAGACACCATCTGGAGAAGGACCAGACTCTCAACGCCCCCACTTGCTCATTCATCAACTCTTCTCCTTCTGCTACAGTGGATTTAAAAAGTGTGTCAATAAATGGGAAGTGTCTCAGCCTGCATCCTTAAGGAACTTCTGAAGCTACTTGTTTAAGGTACAAGTGAACCAGTCCATGTACTCAAAATACATAAATGTTTCAGATAAAAACAGATGAATCTATGAGATTTTTTTTAGCTATGGAATAATAATTATGAAAACAAGATAGATCCAACAGGGACATTTGGTACTTTTGTTATGTATGTATGTATATATTTATTAGTGTTGAATGCTGAGTTGCTTTTTCCTTTTAAGGACCATCTGTCTATTTGTCTGTCTGTCTATCCATCCATTTATTATCTATCTACTATCTATCTATCTATCTATCTATCTTTCTAACTGTCTGTCTATCACCTACCTTTCTGCAAATGTGGGAAGAATATCTAGATTATATATTTGTTAGGCTAACATATACCTACTAGGAACAGTTAAAGAGCAGTGTTTAATACTCAGAAGGCAGGGAGTTCTTCAATGCGGCTACATAGGACATTTCATAGAATGAATGGTTTTTACTCACTGGGAAAACAATTTCAGTTGGAATTCAACTCAGAAGATTTTCTCTATCCATCAAAAAGCCAAGACTAGTTATAAAGCTCTTTCTTTCCATTGCCACAATACTTGGAGAGAGGCAGTGAGAAGTTCAACATGCCAGAAAGAGATGTAGCCATAAAGCACAGCATGGAATTCAAAACCATGTCAGATTTGCTCAGGGCTCAAGTTCTTCTGTATTTCTCTCTGCAGGAAAAATTGTGGCCTTTGAACTATGACTGAAAAGAAGTTGAAAGCAAGCCACTAGATAAATCTCATAATCTCTCTACTTTTTGTCTTCTTCATCTTTAACAATCTAATCTTTAAGAATATAGCTGTACTTTGCTGAGTTTCTAATAAGAATGAAAAAGAGCCAATCACAAATTTGTGAAGCTTCCAATAAATATGCTTTCTTTTATATTTACAACATGATTTGCAAATAGCAGTACCAAATAATTGCTCCTTTCTAGATTAATTCCTTAGGAAATGAATTCATTACCTTATAAAATTTTTGATTGATCATATTACCAACAATAGTACTAGGGCAATAAAATGTATATTGATTGATGATTTAGTAGTACTTGCTTCATGCAGCAATAACTGGTACAAGTGGATTTCTGCCAGGTTAATTTTTGCCAAGTATTTTACAGTAATCCAGGAAAGGAGGGGTTAAGACATGGCCCGCAAACTGTAAGCCTGCAAGTCATATCTACTGATGTGTTTGATGTAGTCTTCACAGTGCTTAAAACCCGGGATGTCTTTAGAGTAGATGTGTGCTCTGATTCCACCATAGTCCCCATTTTCTTCTTTCTTGTCTGTTTTATTCTATTTCATATTCTTTCTTCTCATTAAATTTGATAGTAGGATTTGTTCATTTAGTGATTTTATTTAGGAAATAAGCCTTAGTCACCCTGTGCAATCTGGGAGGGAAATTTCATTGTCTTTTTAAACCACAGATACTGGTTGGTACTGCAGGAGAGCAAAGGATGAAATGCCCCGTGTCTTAGTCAGTGTTCTATTGCTGTGAAGAGATACCAATACCGCACAACTCTTACAAAGGAAAGCATTTAATTGGGGCTTGCCTATAGTTTCAGAGGTTTAGCTCATTAACAGAGTGGAGGGAAGCATGGAAGATGGACAAGGAAATGAGGGTTCTACATTCAGATGGATCCACTGTCAGCAGGAAGAGTGAGCCACTGGGTCTGGCTTGGGCTTTAGAAGCCTCAAAGCCCTCCTCCAGTGACATACTTCCTCCAATAACCCTTCCCAATAGAGCTACTCCCTAAGCATTTAAATATATGAAGCTATAGGGCCATTCTTATTCAAACCACTACACTTGGTTTGGTCATCTAAACAATTGCTCTTAACCTGTTATTTCTTAGATGCTTAGTTCTCAACTTGTTAGTTAGACTGTTGGTCAACAGTCATTATCAATTTTCAACCAACTTTCAGCTTAGATTTCATCTATAACCCCATATTATCTTAGAGAAGAAAATGTGGGTTAGGAATATCCTGTAGGGTAACCTTTAATTTCTCCTGAAGAATTCTGGTACTTTTTTATTAGCTTATATATTATACAAAAAAGAAAACAGGCTCTGCCTGGTGACTCAGGCCAGCTTTGCATAACCAAGGGAGGATCACAGGTTCTAAGCTAGCTTGGGAAACTTGGTGAGGTCCTATCAGATTAAAAAAGATGGTTAGAGAGCTCTTTCTTAGTATGCGCAAGATCATTAGTTCAGTGTCTGGTTACCATGCATACACACAAACACACAAAGAATAACCTGGTATGTTTAAGAATTTTCAAGATTTTAAGAGTTCTTTTGTGTGTTGGAAGATTACAATGAAAGTTTGCTTATAGAATGAATTAATGATTGATCACAAAGATGGACTGACAAAGTGAAGGAATGGTAAGTCCCGTGGAGTTGGGCTTGGCTGATATTCTTACAACAAATTTGTTTTTGTTAGTTTAGAGTCTCAAGTATGCATCTGCTGCTAGACCCAACATTATTTCTTTATTATACTTGAGGACACAAGCATAACTATAACCCATGAATATGAATAGCTAATAAAATATCTGGAGTCAGAGCAGTAGACTCGAGACTAGAATCCAATTTTCTTACTGTCTAGCCATTCGGGCATTAGGCCCTTTTATCAACCCATTGTTAATGGGCTTTAAGTAATACAAGGAGTCTGGAGAAATTGAGGACAGAGCACAGGGAGAGCAAAATAATTCCTGGCTTAGTGAGAAAACAAATCATTTTAGAGACAGGAATGTGAAGGAAAGAAACTAACACAAAAGAAGCCCTGGTTCTGGAAGGACAGGGGCTCTGAAGTGGAGAAGACACAGTTTTCTAGTTTCAGGAAAGTAACACATGGTTTTATCTGTCCCGAGTATTTGGCTTTGCTATGGTTTGGATGTAAAATGGGTCCAAAGGCTAATGTGTTGAAGTTTTGGTCTCAAGATGATGGGATATCCACTTCCAGGTGACTAGATGCTGATGATGCTAATGTTTATCCAGGGGTTGAGTCACTGTTGAGTTCATAGCTGAAAGGACAGTTTATGGGGGGGTGAGACAGGTAGAGGAAGTGTTTCACTATGGGTGTATCTTTGTCTTTGATTCACTTATCTCTTTCTCTTTTCCCCTCATCCTCCACTGAATTGAGCTATTTTGCTCTATTGCATGCTCCCCCATGATGCTTTTTCTCACCATGTGTGAAACCAGAAATAAGGAGTCATTTGAAGGTATGCACAAGCTCCTGAGACCATGAGCCAAAGTAAATCCTTCCTCCCTTGAGTTGTTTTCTCTCAGTGATGAAAAGTCACTTAATACTGGCTTCCTTTGAGAAATTCCCAAATAAATTACTTTTGGAAGTGGTTTGTTTCATTTATAAAATTTTATGTGACTATAAAAAAATAACCAACAAAGCAGACTTGAATAAAATAAACTACGGTACCTTAAAATTATTTGGAAAATAATTATACAACATTTCGAATGATGGAAGGTCATAGAAAATACACACACAATTACATATGCACTCACTATCCAGAATTAACATATGGAGATATTCTGTCACTGTTGCTTCAGTTTTCTCATTAAAATAAACCAAAATCATAGTTCTTTTCTTTAAAAGAAAATTTTAAAAATAATTAAAGCTTATTTTTAATTATGTGTATGGGTACACGAGTGCAGGTGTCTGGCAGACCAGAAATACTGGATTCCCCTGGATCTGGAATTATAGGCAGGTGCAAGTTGCTCAAAATGGTACCAAAATGGTCCTCTGAAAGAGCCACATGTCCTCTTAACCTTTGCGCCTTCTCTTGAGCCCCTAAAGTTCAATTCAAATCAAAGCTTAAGACATACTGTGATTCCATTTCCCTCCATCTGCCCTGAGTGCACTGGACATTCATTTCCCCATATCTGATATGTGTATCAGAGAGTATTGTTTGCTGTGTCACACATTTTTTTTCCTGTAGTTGCAGTTTCCTGTAACACAGATTGAAGAACCTGACTTACTACTCTAGGCCACATAACAGGTTGCCAAACAGCGCTCTGCTGTAGAAATGTTTCAGGATTGGTGTCTATATCCTCTCCTATTCCCAGAAGGAAGTTTTCTTTTTTGTCTATTACAAAAATAAATATTGCCTCAATTGCCCCAGCATGCCTCTTTGTGCACCTGGACAGAGTTTCTTAGCCCTGCTTGACCAAAGTTTGTGCAGCTTAATTTTCACTTGATATAACTAAACCATACTTCATATGTTTTTACTCCACTAAAGCATTCCTGAAACTTCATATTTCCCCCAACATTTGATGCTAACAGAATTTTGAACTTAATTTTTCTGAAGTGACGTGGTGTCTCATTGTAGTTTGGTTTCAATTTCTCTGATCACTGATGGACTTTCATGTTGTCATTATATTAGTTGGTCATTGAATTTTTTTGTGTGTGTGAAGTTGCCTTTTATCTTTTTCTTTTTACTTTTTTCCTTGTTTTTTTTTTTTACTGCATGCCAGACAATATTTTAATGTTAGTGTTTGAAAGAAAACAATTCACGAAGAGTCAGCATGTCAAGGAGGTTTCTACCTCCATTTGGCGATGAGATGTCATGAGGTCACCATTTGGAGGATGAGCTCCTTTTGTCCTTTCTTTTTCATTTTTACATTGATTAATTTTTATTCCACCTGTATGAGTACTTGTCTGCATGTATGTATATGCATCACATGCATGCCTGGTTCCTCTGGAGGCTAGAAGAAGGTCCTCTGGAACTGGAGTGCAGACAGTTGTGAGCCACCATGTGGGTGCTGGGAGATGAGCCCAAGTCCTCTGGAAGAGCAGCTGGTGCTCTTAACTGCTGAGACTCCCTCCAGTTCTCTTTTGTCTTTTGATTTACTATTGAACTGAAACTAACTCCTTTATTGGATGGAGAGAAGAGATGGTTCAAATTTTATATATTAATTTCCTGCAAACATATTAAAACTTATTTAGTCTGATACGAGCCAACCTTGCTGAGTAGAAAGAAAGCTGAGGTAATAATAAATCAATGCTAGTTTAAAACGCTGTAAGTTAAGGAATGTTTACTGTTAAGCATCAAGGCTCAGTGAGACAGACCATTGTAGAATAAGGGCTGTTGCCTTTCCTGATTGGCTGTAGCTGTAGCTGGAACTTGCTGCTGCTGACTGACATCAGGAAAGACTGAACGTAGATTGATTAGGTCATAACCTCATCTCATCCCTACCAGTGTTTGGGTTACTTGTCACAACTGACTTGTTAGACCATGATTGTATTCATGTCTTAAACTTTTATTGGGCAGCAAAGATCTTCTATAATAAAGCATGCAGTGATTCAAAGTCATAAGAGTCATAAAGATTGACAGTGCTGGCAGTCTGCGTATGGGCAGGGCTTGACCCCTTCAAACTGCAAGGAGTTAATGAAAGCTTGCTCTTGGGGTTATTTGGCAAACAGGTATCAGCTTACAATGTCAATTTCTGATTACAGGTGATGACTTACAAAGCATAACAGAAGCTGAATTGAGATTGGTAGTTGTTTCTGGATTTAGTGAGAAAAAATGTTATTATTTTTTCCAGAGGCACAGAAAACACAGTCTATTTTCTGACTCTAGCTTAAGTTTTAGGCCAGTACAATAAAATAAATTCTTGTAGCTCACAAATGATTTAGGCTACCTTTCCAAGGCCAGGAGCACCAAGACTCTAGTTAATATTAATCTGTCTTTTCCTGGGTGATGCTATGCAAGAATAAGAAAATCCAAGTGACAACTCGGCATTGAATGAAATAGGAGAATCACCTAATTTATCTTATATAGCCTATTTATTGAATAATTGCATTACTATTAGTGTACCCCGGCAATATATATTTAAAACAAAAGTACCTGAGTTATTTTAGATTTCTCAAATATTTGTACTTCATAGTATATTACTTTATTCCTCTCCAGAGGTGCTCATGGTTTAACAGTATTGTGAATACCTTAGCTCCTTGAGGGCCACAACTTAGCCCTTGGTTTCTTTCATAGCCCATTCAAGGTCTCAGTAAATAGCAGCTGGATTAAACTGCTTCTGGGCCCATAGAGTCTCAGTTCTTGAAGGCTCCTTATATAAGTGCAGGGAAAAAAAAAGGCCAGAGTGTTCTTGGCATTGCCAAGAAGGCGATGAGAATGGAAATAGAAAGTATAGTGTTACCCTTGAAGATCGTGTTCTGGTCACTGCATTTCCAGAAAGCTATAACTGACCTGGAGAGGGGCCAGCGCCGGGCAGGTTTTAGTAGACAAATGCGTTAGAATGGTTTCCCAACAAGCACACATGAGAAGGACGAACAGTATGGCCTCACTTAAATACCTTTGATCCCCGAGGACCATCTCCAGAGAGGCACACAGAAAGAAGATGCTGAGCATGAGCACTCTAAAAGGCAGGCTCTCTCAGATTGGGTCACGGAGAGGAACCTTAGATGGGGCTGGCTAAGGAGCCTTGGCACAGGTCACCACATGCGGTTTTATCCACAGACCCAGCTAGCAATGATCCTGAGCGAATCAGGGCATCGATTCTGCCTTGAAACACTCAGGTATATAACAACGAGCATGATAGAATTGAACTAGATTACTTCCAGGTGACTTTCCTTTCAAATCCTTGTTGAAGTAGCCAGAAACCTTTAGATGTTTCCATTCAGACTGTACATTCTCACCTGCTTAGCCCTCCAAGCCAGCTCTGAGACATAATTAGATCTAGTTTCAGTGTCTGTTCATTTCTTACTCGTCCTGTTAGGCATTATCCAGGCCAGTGACACTCATGTCAATGACTGCTATTGTTTTAGATATCAGGAAGTCAATCAAGACACTGCCCCAACTATGACTTTCATTGGTCCATGGATGTCTTGGTCACTACCTTTACCCTTACATAAATGTAGGAGACAAGAACATCGTCTTCTATGGAGAAGAAGCCCATAAAGCTGTAATACATTCACCAAGTTTCTAAAAGTTAGTAATTAAGTAAACAAGGTTTGCAGTAATCAGGCAATCCCTACTCTGAGTTACTCTTTTTTTTGTACAAAACAGTGAAAATTTTTTTTTTGGTTGTATTTTGGGTTGAGAGATTCCCCCCCACACACTTTTTTAAAGCAACTTTTAAGTGCACTTTAAGCGTAGAGGAAGATTGTGTACCAGGGTGAACCTCGAAACAACATTTGCCTGGTACCACCTAGTCAGCATTGACTGATGCTGAATTACTTAGTCCAGGGAGTAGAAAGGTGTCACCCTATAAGTCTATTGGGATGAACTGAGACAGTCGTGGCTCATGGGTATATTAAAATCACACCAGATGAAGAAAAAGGTTTATGTCCCTCATCTGGACCCCATAATGTGACAGACACCTTACACTCTGGTGGTTCAGTCCCACCACTGTCCCACCTGACACCTGGTGTGTACTCAAATGACTAACAAACAGAGGACTCCTGGTGTACCCTGAGGCTTTGGTTCATTTTGGTGCTCCAATTCCCCTGTCTGGACATGGATGTACTATTTATGCTTGACCTGGTTCTGCCTTTCACCTTGTAGCTAGACTCAACTCTACCGATTCTCTCTCCACCCTGACTCTCTCATAGCCTCAAAAAAATATGCTTCTTCTCCATGCCTGGTTTTTGGTTTGTTTTCAATCCAAACTCTACTTAACATTTTGTGAGCATACTTCTAAATCTTCTTAAACTCTGATCATAACCTCAATAACTTCCATTTATTGTGTAAGCCACTTATATACAAAGAGAAAACTCTATTTACCATGCATTTTGTGATATGAGCGTTAATATTCTATAACTAAGATTAAAACAAAAGAACCCACATTAATCTAGGCCTGGTTAACAAGGTAGGTAAAATTATCTGACGGATTGCTGCCCTTAAAACTGCAATATTTCATGAGATTATTGTTATTGGTAAATTCTAACAATGTCAAGACAAACACCACCATGTTCACCCGTGGTTCTGATGGGGCTCTGCTCACCTAGATGTCTATTTCCCAACATTACAGGTCTAAGACAGAGAGCCCCAAAGAGCTTAAACTGAGTTAAGATAGAAAAACTCATTATTTTGCCAAAGGCAGAATATCAATCCTCATTTTTTTTTATAGCATTGGGAGATGATAATGAAGGACAAACTGGTCTGTTCACTATGAGCCTCACTCTGTTTGATTGCATAAACATACATAATTGTATTAAATGTGACTTTTTTTTGCTATTGTCTTTACATTCATTACAGCATGGAAGTAATATTTTTAAACCTTTTTCATTTTCGACCAACTTACTCTAAAAGAAGGGAGGTTATTGCTACACCTTCCTGGCTCCATAATAACAATAATGCTAATTATGATAATGCATATTCATTGATAAGTATTATGAGCTAAGTGCTCAATATAGATTTTTCATTAAACAATCCTACTTTCAATACTGTTGTGTGTTAGTTTGAATGAGAGATGTTCTTTGTAAGGGGGAAGAGCTGCTTGTTTGTCCCAGCCACCCAGAACCAAAATAACCACACAGAAACTATATTAATTAGAACAATGCTTGGCCCATTAGCTCTAGCTTCTTATTGGCTAACTCTTACATCTTAATTTAACCCATTTCTTGCAATCTGTATATTGTCACGTGGCAGTGGCTT
This sequence comes from Ondatra zibethicus, assembly GCA_004026605.1. Classification (NCBI taxonomy): domain Eukaryota; kingdom Metazoa; phylum Chordata; class Mammalia; order Rodentia; family Cricetidae; genus Ondatra; species Ondatra zibethicus. Next base: position 69,518 of record PVIU01007119.1, on the reverse strand, counting down.
ACTCTTATTCGGCATGTCTGACTCTGGCGGCTCCATGGTGTCTCCCTGACTTTGCCCTTCTTTCTCCCAGCATTCAGTCCAGTCCTCCCCGCCTACCTAAGTTCTGCCCTATCCACAAGCCAAGGCAGTTTCTTTATTCATTAGTGGTAATCACAGCACACAGAGGGGACTCCCACATCAGTTCTTCACAGGCTCACATATTTGGACACCTGGTTTCCAGTTAGAGGTTCTCTTTGGGGTGTTATGAGATACAGCCTAGTGGGAGGAAGTATGTCACTGAGGACTGGCTTTGAAGGTTTAAAGCATCCCCCCACTTTCTGTGTTTCTTTCTCTCTCTGTTGCATATGTACATGATCGGCTAGCTTCCTGCTGCCTACAGGCGGTGCCTTCTCTATTTTTATGGACTTTATCCCCCCTAGAATATAAGCTAGAATAAAGTCTTTTCTCCTTTTGTTGCTTTTGGTTATGGTATTTTATCACAGCCATAGAACTGATAACTGTTGCTATAAGTGTTCTCCAGACGAAGACACAGACACACGGGGCTAACTTGCTTGTCCATGCTCCCCATACAAAATATAGCCATGAACTCTGTCCGTGTGATTATGGCTCCAATGTATTTGACAGATCATATTATTGTTGTGGAGGGCTATAGGTCATGTTCCCTGATTAGGTACCTGACCCAGGGAAGACTGATGTTGCTGTGCTCCCCAGACCTTATTTCAGTACACAAACACATTTCCTGATGCGATTATGCCTACTGTAACCAGAAACTAAGCAAGTAAAGTTAATAAATCTACTTATGCCAACAAACATCATTGGCCGAATGTGAAGGAGGCCGAAGCAGATTTAAAGTGATTGAAATGACACAAAGTAAAGCAGATGAATTGCAAAAGCATGAATGAACAGTACTGCAGGAGAGAAGCAAATTCAGTACCCATTCAATTTCTGGCCCCGTGCAGAGGGAAAACAAGGGCAAGAGAGAAGAAGAGTCAAGGGTAATGAGCAGCTTTATTACTTTCTTTCCTCACTGTGCTATTACATATGGGTTTCTGCCGCTATTTATTAACATGCAGAGAGGTGGAAGTTACTGTCGGACACCGATCGTGACATTCCAGGAGGCTCATTGACATGATGCAGTGGAAAATGTGATCTGAAGTCGGATGATCACTGCAGACCAGCTGCTCTTCGGGACTGTCAAAGCTGGAGGATAATTTAGAAATTGAAACTAAAGTCCTTTGAACAGGCAGGCTTGGTCCTTCTGGGTGAGCCCATCATTCTTTTCATCAGTAGACGAGTCTCTTTGGGTGATTCAGGGGTCGGTGTATAGTTTCCAGCCAAGCCACCTTGACTGGTCCAGGTATATGTTATCCACTTTTGAGAGATTTGGGTGTTTAAGCAAACAACCCTCAGATGTCACCATTTTCCATTTAAACTTTGAACTGGCGTGGGTCAGGGTCTAAGTACATCATTTACAGTGCGCATTTGTGAACCAGGCGCATAGCCTTTTCCATACCCTTTTCTCACTCGGAGGATAGTCATGGTGGCAGAGCCTCACAAATCGCCTACTATCTGGAAAGGGTTTGGTAGAGCTCCAGCGCACAGCAGCTGGAACAACACTAAATATAATTATGTAAAGTGACGGTGCGGTGCCAAGAACACAGAGGAACTCAACGCATACTGGCTGAGTTGAATAAATGAAAGTTGAGTAGCTGTCCTCCAGATGTAATGCTGCCTTTTGGGTTCAGCTGTTGCTATTATAGTTAGTGTGATTCTAATAAACAGCAACGGAGCCCATGTTTTTCAAGAGGTTCTTGATGAATATGGTCACATGAGTAGTCCTTAGTCACAGCTATAGGTTGGTTGCTAGATGAAGTGTCTGTAGAACCTGCCTTGGTCGCAGATAATTCATTTGTCCTTCAGGCTAGGGGATGCACTGGTTAGTTTTTGTCAGCTTGCACAAACTAGACCACTTGCGAAGAAGGAATCTCAATGGCAGAATTGTCTCCACTAGATTAATCTGGGACATGATTATGGAGTATTGTCTAGACTTCTAATTGATGGAGAAGAGTCCAGTCCACTGCAGGTAATGCCACCTCTGGCCAGGTTATCCTGAGTTATATAAGACTGGAGCTAGAAGTTAAGCCAGTAAGCAGTAGATTAGTGGTTCTCAATATTCCTCATGCTGTAACCCTTTAATACAGTTCTAATGTTGTGGTAAGCTCTCCACAAAATTATATTCATTACTACTTCCTAACTGTAGTTTTACTACTGTTAGGAATACTAATGTACATATTTTTGGAGATGGAGATTTACCAAAGGAGTTGCAACCCCCAGAGTGACAACTGCTGCCCTAGGTCCTCTGCTTCAGCTCCTGCCTCTAAGTTCCTGTGTTGAGCTTTCCTACTTCCCTCCACCATGGCCTATTACATGCAGGCTGAAACAAACTCTTGTCTTTCAGACTGCTTCTGGTAAGAGTTTTAACACAGCAACAGACAGGCAAATTAGGACAGGGGTAGAATCAAATGATTATAAGCTGATAGTGTTGGTCTTGTACTAAAATGATCAATGTTTATACATGCTACTTATTAAATGTGTAAGGCTATTCTACTGTTATACAAATGCCCCCCCCAAACTAATTGTCTGTGTTGTGTGTTTTTCAAATAGATTTCTATTTCTCTTCCAATTTTTAAACTTTGACAGGGATACAGAGAAATGCATTAGAACTATGAAAAGGGCATTAGTGCCAGGATAATGGTAAATAACCTCTATGTCATAGGAAACATTCAGGGTTGTGGGTCACTAGGTTACTTGTACCCTTTTAGTGAACACTATTCAAATCTAGCCAGATTTTTACCATGAAGGAATTTGAGCAAACTCTAAGAACTTCTGATTTCTCAAGAGAAATTGAAATTAACAGTCTAATATGAAATTTACTAATCCCAAGGTTGGCACAATTATTTTTGAAAGCTTACATGGATAGAAAAGGCCATTTTCCCGCTGAACATGGCCCAGTGGTGTTTGTGATAGAGTCTGGCTTCTCTGAAATACTCATCAGCTTTTCATTGGCTGAGATGAGAATACTAAGGTTGGTATGAGAGGGACCCGGTTTCTGAACCTGTAATCTGAGTTCAGTGAGCAGTTAGGTGAGGTACGGAGGCTAAGAAGGAAAATGAGGCTCAGCCCTTGCAGAAAGCACACGTAGCAGCAGCTGGGCAAAGGAGTCAGGGAGAGTTGTGAGGATGCATCAGAGACTTCCTGGAGACCCTCAGGAGGGGGAGGTCTGAGTTTAGGGGCAGGTGGGTCAGCACTCCCAGAGCAGATTGTAGATCTCTCTCTCTTTAAGGCCTGTATGTAGAAACAGACGTGGAGGCATGGCTGCAGAACAGCTGACAGGAGAAAGGAATTGAAAAGAATGAGGCAGACATTAACTAGCAGTGCAAGCTGAAGAATTGGTTTCCAGTGTGGAATCAATGAGGTTAAGAACAAACAACATGGGGCTAACAATGTAGATTGCATGCCTGCAGACCCAAGAACTCATACAGAGGTGTAAGGAGAGAAATGACTCCACACAGCTGCCTCTGATCTCCACATACATTCCATGGCACACGTGCCCACACACATCATACATGCATGCATACACATATGCCCAGACACACAATATTAATAAACAAATCAGCAGCAAGTTGTAGGGCCTCTCAGGTTAGAGAGCCAGGCCTCTCATTTGGCAATATGAACAAGCTCTGCCCCAAAGCCGGAGGTGGGGGATAAACATCTGAGATAGAGAAAGAACTAGAACAAACCAGAGCTCTGGCTAGACTTCAGCTGTAAAACAGAGATCAGGACAGCCAATATGCCAAGAGAACACATTCATGTTAATTGGGTGTGGAGGGAACCATGAATATAGTCCACTTGCACTGAAGATGAACTTACAGGGATGAGGGCTTGAAGGAACAAACTGGACTTTTCTTAAGGAAAAGTCCTGTCTGAAAATGCCTCCAAAGATCTGGTCCTTTTGAAAAACAAGAGATGCCAAACGACAATATAAGATTCCTGCTTAGCATTTTAGCTGTCTTTTGGACCTTGCTGGGTAGCCTGGGGAGGGCCTGTCAGATGATCTCTTTGCAAGGGAGGTCAATGAACTTCTTGAAAAAAGAATACACTTAAAATGAAGATAAACCACAAAAGGGTTCGTTGACTCAGCAAGGACATCTAAACTATGACAGAGGGTGCTGCAGGAGCTCCTTCTGCTCCTTCAGCCAATAGACTTTAAGATACCAGCCCACTGGGGCGTGGTCTCTTTCATTTTAAAAAGCAATGGCAGCCCTCTGCTCGCTCTCTTGATTCCGGCTCCTGTTCAGACTGCTAGACTCTTTGTTTCCTGTTTGCGATGAGAGGACTGTGGTTTGGTACATTGATCTGTAAGTTTTTTCCCCTCCAATAAATAACCCCTTTTAATAATAATTTCCAAACTGGTGTGGGATTGTTTTGTGGCACTAAAGGGTCAGGATTAGGGTAAAAAAAAAATCATATCGTGATTGTCACTGGGAGTTTATCTTGATTGGAACTGACCCAGGTCCCAAGAGAATCATGAGTAAGACACACTGAAAGCAATTTTGAATTTAAAATCTTTGAACCCTGCCATCAAATATTCTGAGTAGCGTTAGGAGAAATTGACCAAGGCCTTCCTACCTTATTGGAGACACCAGTACACCTTTGACACAGTGTAAGTTTGACTTTGTGGTAAGAGGCAGAACCACCTGGTTGCATCTGTTGTCTTGCAGGAGACTGCCCCTACTTTGGTTGAAGGTGGACAGAGCTATAGATTTAGGATGTAGCAGAAGAAGACCCACTGACAGTGCCTCTAAGCAGAGTTCTCATGTGTGCATAGGTGAGGCATCTTCTACAGACAGGAATACTGGGATATACCAGGACCCCAAGAGAAGACCAAACTCCTGCTTGAGTAGGCAGGGGTAAGGACCACAGATGGTTACTGTTCCCATGACCTCTTGGATGCTTACAAATTGTTAAAGCTTAGTAAACACTTATGTTCTGTTGGGACGTGAGATACTCATGCTCTTCAGTCAAGAGTACTCTGTGGGTCCTTGTTACTACGTTTGACTTGAGCTGTTCTTACAGCATTCCCAGCACTTGAAAGTTTGTAGCTTTAGGCTCATTGCCTAAGGATGCTATTTCTAAGAAGCCACCTGGCCTGCATCATTCTTTATAACTTAAGAAAGAAACAAACTAATTATATATATATGTATATATGTTTATATATATACATACATATACACACATATATATGAGCACACGTATGTTTTCACACATATACACATGCCAAAAAAAGCCAGAAATATGTGGAAAGGGGAGTATTTTGGAACTGGTGGTAATGGCATCCGTTGTTTGAAACGCTGGGTCTCACTGATCTCAGCCATAGCACCTTCATTTAAAGTGGAGCTTTGCAGGACCACAGGTGAAAGGGAGCACACAGAGAGGGAAGGGATGGGCTCCTGTCTCACTTTGATGTCTGTTTAGGAAATTGAGTGGCTTGTTAAAAGGCCCATGTCATAGAACTGTGCTAGTTTCTCTAGGAATAACACTGCGTAAGAAGCATATTAATTCTTTCTTTCTGCAAGCCTTTTCTGGAATAGGGTTTAAATCAAAACAACAACCCCTCCCCTCTAATGAAGTGCTGTGCATTGTTAGGCAATTATATCGTAAAATTTTACCCCCATATATAGGGTGTCTTTGGCAGACACTTGTGGTCCCGTGTTTTTCATTGTAAGTGGCTGATATCAGTACTGACATCTTCCAGATGTTACCAGCTTTGATTTTTTTTCCCCCTGTGTTGCAAACGAGTTGGCATGGAAACAAGTCTTTGCTGGCAACATGACATATGATTCAAGGCAAAATGCATTTTAACACAGATGAATAGTTCAGGAATCTGCCTTTAACAAAAGTCATTTCGAGAGCTGTTTTGAATCTGCTGGTGTTTTGTGACAACTTTTTCAACTTAGATGGGAAAAATCAAAGCACTCCATGTTATGCAATGTCGCTATTGCTAAAATGTGAGTTCACTCGCTCACTTCAGAAAACCTTCAAGTTTACAAATGGACTTTAGTTATAAGGAACTGAAACAAAAAGCCTTGCTCAGTGGAAACTAACTACTTGTTTTAAAGAACGAATCTCCCCAAAACAAAACAAATATGGGCTGGCAGTGTGTGCTTCAAACCAAGGGCTTGGTCTATAATTGGTCCCGATGCTTTGAATTTTTTCCTCTCAAGAAGGCTGTGGAGAAATCGGGAATACACAGAATCTTTTTATGTTGCAGATGAGATGCTATTGTTCACCTATACACACGCTCCACCAAAGACTAGGAGCACAGAATATTCTACACATTCCTATTTTGGGTGTTTGTTTGTTTGTCCACATACAGGTGAGTTCAAGTACCCATTTATTTCTGGGCACACAAGGAAATCCCTTCCTTCCTGGTGTTCTTGCAGGATAATATGCTTCAAGATTTTAGGGAAGTGAGTTATAAGGTGAAAAGGGCAGAAGTCACTGTCACAACCAAGCACTGAGCCCCAAACTTTTTCAGACCCTCTCCCTGCTTTATGGAAAGGGGAGAGAGAAAGAGAGAGAGAGAGAGAGTAGTAGTAGCTATAGAGCGGGAAGTCAACACTAGCTTTGGTCTTAGTGACCATGGTAGCAAAATCTTCAAAGCCAATCAATAAGACACACACAGCTGAGTGGGCAATGATCTTCTGAATTTGCAGAATTACTTGGGAAAATTGACGCTTGTGCACTGCGGTTTGAATTATTCTTCCGAAATGGAGGCTTGGAGTCCAGATAATGGCATTCTGCATTAACAGTGTACTGTGAATGGAAGCAGGGGACAGTGGAGGATGCCCAGCTGCTAGAGAGCAGATAAAGGGTTTGGCTACTCACGCTCTGGTTTTGATACGCTGGTGGGAAATTCAGCTGCACAATGCTCACTTCAGCTCATGAAAATTGAGACTTGCTGATGAACCAGTGTATGTATGGTACCAATGTAGGTATGGAGGTAGCTGTAGGAGGTAGAAGCATGAAATTTATAATAGTGGTGGCACAAAGTAGAAATCCCAGGAAGTTTGACTAGGCCTAGACCACAGACAAAGTTCTTCTATGTTCTCTACAAGAAAACGACTTCTTTCTGGTTCTATTGCAATATTACCAGATCTTGTATTTACGTGTTAATTTTTCTACTTTAAATTTTTAGCATTAAGAAAAAACCATATTTGTAAGAATGTGGGCATACGAACCACACACAGCCCACACCTTTCATCAGGCTTCTTACCCAGTGCACATATATCTTACACCATATCTCTTGTGACATAGACATCCTGTGGGCCAGGAGAAGCCTAAAGACATGAAATGATCTTTGCTGTGAAGACAAGAACTGCTTTGGAGATGACACAGTTAGGATTCTACATGTGTTCATGAGCACTCACATTTCCACGCTGAAAACATTTAAGGTCGGTCTTGTTTGGGCTAGAGAGATGGCTCAGTGGTTAAGAGCACTGACTGCTCTTACAGAGGACCTGAGTTCAGTTCCCAGCACCCACACGCAGCTCACAACTGTCTGTAACTCCAGTTCCAGGGGTTCCAACACCCTCATATAGACAAAACACCAACGCATATGGAATTTTTAAAAAGTAAGTTAATGTTTAAGAGACTAATTTTTTTCTCCCACAGCAGGGTTAAGCAGGTGCAGGCTGTGTGATCACAGTTCAAGCCACTTGTTGCTGTGGGTTTCAGTGTTTGCATCTTCATGCAGTCTTGAACTGGGTGGTTTCTACTAAGTCTCCACATGAGCAGCTCGACTTCTCCTGTTTCCACATGCGGTGATGGCCTGGCACTCCTCTTCATGTCCCTGTCTGGCTTGAGTGCAGGTCTCTGTTTTTAGTTTTCTTGATAGCTTCTTTAGTTGATCCTTTGGCCATAAGGTGGCTTGGTGGCGAGAGGTACCCAAATTGTTGGAAGGATAGAGCTGACTCCCACAAGTTGTCCTCTGACCTCCACATGCAAACTTTGGGGTCAAGGAATCTTCAGTATTTTCAGCATAGAAACATCATGTTTCCCTCCACAGTTTGTATACTCACACATGTACACATACACACATATACATATCCCAATATACATATATGTACATATACACACACCAATACACACATACATACACCTCAATATACATATACATATATATGCACACACCAATACACTCACTCACACACACACACACACACACACACACTGAACAGATGTTGAAATAAAACATAAACCTTTTCATATGAATATCCTTATTAGAATAATCAGTGTTTTCCTAAGGCGTACAGTTGAAGCATAAACATAGCACATACATTTCTCTAAACCTAAGCACGGTTTAATTTCCTAGCCTCAGTTCTTGAATTTTATAGTGGCTTCCACAATTAGCATACAATCTACTTTAGCAATGGACATATATAGTTGAAAGTGCCCTGAATGCAGCCTCCTACTGTCTAAATTTTTTTGACATTTTGAGCAGCACTTATTCTAAGTGGATGTTCCACATAGAGCCCGCCTTGCCTAACTGGATACTTCCTAGTCATCCTTTGTGATAGTTCCTAAAGCCTTCCTTCTTGAAGTGCTAGCAGTAGATGAAGTAAGCCACCCATTCCTGCCTAACTTTCCTACACTGTAGCATATACTACAGAGCTATTACTTAGGGGTGTGATGTCTGCATCATCTATATCTCTATAACCAACAGACTACTGATTCTTCAGGTACAGGAGTCCAGAGAATCATACTACCACCCCTTCACAGTCCTGGCTAGGGTTTAGTGCCTAATTAAATGAAGAGATGCCTGCAATAGAAACACAATGGTTAAGGTTACATTTCCCAATTAAAACAACAATTTGAATCAATTTGATGGAATAGTTTCTGCGTGCACAGTATTGTTTTCGAGGCTAACATGATGGCTAAGGCTCTGCTTTCTCCTCTAAGACCACACCATTCTATCTCATTTACATACACAATATGATTGAAGATTTCTTCCATGGTGCTTGCCCTGTCTTTAAGAGTATGCCATGTTTGTGAAGTATACTTAACCTCAGAAAGTCAGCATTTACTGAACAATGTAGTTACTCTCATTATGTATGATATACTGAATATACTGACATTTAAAACCATGCAACATGTGTCCTCCATAAACCAGATGGCCTCCAAATATATTTACATAGTGTCACATAGTATATATGACAAACATATATATGGGGAGCATGTATGTATGAATATGTGTGTGTGTTATGTGTGTGTATAGTGTGTGTGTGGTGTATGTATGTATGTGTGATAACATTTGTCCTCCCTGATCTTAAAAGCAGCCAAGGGAGGCAGGTAATAAGAAGACAGTAACAGTACATCCATAGAATTTGGGGTCTGAATACATGAGTTGCAACATCACTTGTGGATCTTCCTGTTGTTTCTCCCTGGGCAAATCCTACAACCTCTCTATAGCCTAGTTTTACCATTACAAATTAATGGTAACCATCACTCTGGGGATTAAGTGAGTTGAGGTATTATTAAAGACTTAGAAAAGTGCTTCGTACACGTTAAGCTCTCAATAAAGTTTGACTACTGTCCAATTTGTTACTATTGCTAGTGTTTCACAAATAAAAAGACAAGAATCAGAAAAGTTTGCAAGATTCCTAAAGATGACACAGCCGGCCATGCCCTCAGGTCAGACCAACACCAGAGTCTTTGCCTGTAACATTGTATGGTCTCTCTCTTTGCATGGAGGTGGCCTGGCTCCACACACTGAGACCACAGGTGAAATAGTCAAATGGTAACTTGCTTGATTAGACTTAGATTGGCGGTGCTTACTTTAGCTGGTGTTTCCTTCATTTCATCCTATGCAAAATAAAAGGACCCAAGTACCATTTAGCTTGGAACCAGTGTTTAGATGATGTTTATGATGGTCAAGGTTCAGGACCCCAGGGAACTATCTTCACACAAAAGGCTTTGCAAGCTCACATGGAACCTCCGTTTCTTTTCCCTTTCAGTGACAATGATATCTATAGACAGGATTTCTGTGAGGGTCAGAGAAAATGCAAGGACAGTTGCAAGTCCTCATCACACCCTAGGTGTTTTGGAAACAGCCACCCTAAGTGTTATGTACTGACACAGCACTAGGAAGTCTAGAGAATCTCTCTGCTGGCTCACTCACAGGGCAATGCTTTCCACGTGCCTAAGGGCCACATCGCAGTGAGCTACTGCTTAGTTTGTTTATTTATGAAAGTTCTTGATAGCATTCAGTGGCTGGATTGCAGCCTTGGGGCACCCAGGAACCCTGCTTCTCTGCATTAATTTCAGAACAATGCGGCAAAATGGGAGCGCTCTCATCCCAGGCCACCAGCTGCACAGAGCTATTCCCTCTGCCGTCTGACTGTAAGTTCACAAAGCAGGAGGCCAGCCTTCCAGTTCTGTGCTGGAGAGGGATGCCTCCCTGCCGCGGAGGGGATACTGCAGTGAGTGATCCGAGTCCACATTGCCAAGGCAAGGCAGAAAATGATTTCTTATTAGCACTATCCATAGCATTAATAATAGCAATAGCCATGGAGTAACAAAACAGTCTCTGTGTTTGAAATATAGAAGAGAAGTAATTGGCCCAGAAAGACATTATCAGCTGGAATGTTCCATATTTGCTTGATTTACCATCTTCAAGCAGTTCAAACAGCTTCGCCCAATAAACTTAAATGCCCAAACTGCCCTGCCTCCACAACGAACATCTTTTATATTCTTGTTTCTGTAGTTCCGAACACTGCTGCAGAAATAAGAAATCAGAGGAGACCCAATTTATTTTACTGATATTTGAAGGTAATTTTTCCCTTAATGAATGCATCTGTTTGGATGATAAACTGTCCATTAGCCAATGCTCAAGTGTTTTTATGCTCTCTGTTTTGATTACGGAGCTTTTAATGTAGTGTTGCCTCCACTCTCTTAGAATTTGTACTGCAATCCAGTCATTCGCCAAAAGAGAACAGATTGGAGAAAAAGGCAGGCTGATTTTTCCTTCCTCAAGTATTTTAATTTATTAAATAAATGACCTAATAGACTGCATCAAGATGTATTTCCCTGCCTTGTGCTGACCATATTGAGAGTTCATCAGTTTCCAAATGCTAATTAGATGTAAGTATCCCATGTGTGCAAAAAGATAATGGCTCCAGTGTAGAGAGCACACATAACATCCAAGGCTGGACTGTTTCTGGTACCCAGAACAATTGCAGGACTTGCTGGATTCTCTCTGCTTTTCAACGGGGTGGTATGCCATTTCCTTCCTGTCAGACTCATGAGGGAATGTGTTCAATGTAGTGTAAGCAGAAGACACCATACAATGTGTGGAATTAGTTACACAGTTGCTGTTTCTGTCACATTGTTAATGGGAATTACACATCTAAATTTCCCCACAGCAATGGCTCACAGTGGGCATTGGGAGGATGTGAAAACACATGAGAGAATGTAGATAATGTACAATATTGTGATTGTAGTTTATAACACACTGTATTCCTGAAAACAAACGCAGAGAGGAGAGGATATGTTCTTTTCACAAAACTAAAGCAGTGTGAGCTGATGTCTGAGTTAATCAGCAGGTTTTACTTCATCTGAAATGCACATATACATCAGAGCATCTAATCCTAAGACAGGATTCATACATGCTGTCTCATGTCTTCAATTAAAACAATAAATTGAAAATAGAATTCAAATTATTAATAGTGTAGTCTTTTAGTTTTCTTGCATTTCAAGCTGCCTTTGGAAATGAGCACATAGTCATCTCACATAAACACTCTATATTTCAGATTCCTGTCAGAATGGGTATATGTTTTACTTCAGTGTGGGCTCTGCTTCCAATGTGAGAAAACAGAATTTGACAGTGATGCCCAGTTTCACCGGACCTTCATGGAGAACAGTACAGAGCAATATTAAGCTGTTTTGACAAGTAACTTTGCATTTCCTTAATATTTATTCTGCAGTATCACTTAGAGCCTGACCCACTAAAGAAGCAATCTTCACGACACTAACTTGTGTAAATGAAGGCCAAACAAACAAACTTTGGATGCAATGATGTATCCCAAGAGATATGTCATTGAAGTCCAATATTTTTCTCAAACAAAAAGAGATAAAAATCATGTGATTATACCATGACTTCTTGTTTGTTCAGCCACTGGCTTATACTTTTAAAGGGTTGCAAAATCCGTCTCTCTCTCCCAAAGAAAAATGTCATTCATATCACACTCTAATTTACACACCAGTGATATTATATAGAACCCCTCAAGTTGAAGAGGGTGTGTCAAGACTGGAGATTCCTCAGCCCCTGCCATAAACTACCCGATACTCTCTGGGGCTCATAGGAGAACAGCCATATCTGCAACATTTTAAGACTCCCAGAAGCAGTGTTAAAAAGACAACTTTAAATATTCATATGCGAGAATAATGTTTTTTTTTTCAGAAACAAAAAGGAAGAGAAAAAGAATGACCAGTAACAATAATCATTTGGGTAGACCAGTATTTACAATGAAGGCTTGCTTCTGTCCATCATTTTTACCCAAGGCATTGCTGAGAATATGGTGTATATCATAGTCAAAAAACAAAACAAAACACATACCACTCTCTCTTCAACATGCTAGATATGACAACTCCAGAGTGTGGAGGATCAAGATTGTCACATCTCATGGGCACAGTTGGGGCAATGCTATCATAATGACCACACCCTGTTCCTCCTACAAGGTACAGCCCCCCTGATCTGCCTTTGATGGTGCTGGACCATGGAAAAGGAGCTGGTGGTCTTTCTGGTGTTTCATCTATGGGTTACATGTTTTCCAAATCCCAAAATTCTGTCGTTTTCCAATGTCATTATGAGAACTTTTCAACATCCCTTTTCTTTTAGATGGCCCTTCACTGGCAGCCATGAGATGCATAGCTTTCATTTGATGTGGAAATGTGTAAAAATTCCAGGTTGGGCATTTAATCAGGTCAGTCGGAAATACAATTCTTTTCATTTTTAATTTTTATGGTTCACATAGCCCCAAACCCTCCATCAGTCAAGTGAACCTCTGTTGATGTATTAGTTATAGCCTGAAGTTTCAGAATAAGTCCTGGAAGGAAGCTAAAAGAAAATCCTACAGACTCAAAATCACTGGAAGCACACTGCTTCTGGTGACACAAAGGTCCCACACCCTTTGTGATTTAATCAACTTTTTAGGAAGATAAAGAAAAAGCAAGAAATATACCTAATAGTAAAATAACAGGAAAAATAGTACAATTGCATGGTAAGGAAAGCAAGTTAGAGTAATTTAGACATGATAGCATCTTAATTTGTCACAGGAAATTGTCTTCACAGTCACAGACAATGGTAAACCAAGAGAAACTGAAGACCTGTATTTGTTCCTCTGTTTTGGAGTGGAAAACCTAAGAAAAATGTAAGGGATTCTTTTCACCCATTCTTAACTTCAAATCACATACTACATAGTAAGTAGTTGCTTCTTAAATACTTACCAAATGCAGGAAAATATGGGTGAACTGATAGCCTGCTAAAATCTCGAACTATCCTCGAAATCTCTAGGTGGGAACTACGAATCTTCAGATGAAATGCAATCTTGATAGACACCTAGAAAGTTCTGGTTTGCAATAATGACTGCCACCTATGGTCCAGGCATGAAGAAGGAAGTGTCTGAACTTGAGAGTTAAAGGCAGGCAGGGGTTTCAGGAATGTAAATCACTTCAAGCACTTTATGCTTATTTGGTACACATGCTTTGAGAATGTGGAATTTAGATCAGCCTGGCTCAAAGAAAAAGAACATTACAGCTCATAAAACCCTTGGCTATCTTGACTGCAGGCTTCCAGAATCGGCACAGGTCTTCCTATCTCAGTTACCCGATCCTAGAGAATACCAGAGCTGTTATCTATAGTCAAGTAGCAGAAGGTTGTGAATACTCCGCTCCTGCTCCACTTTTTTTTTTTTTTGGTCTGGAAGTTAGGAGGACCTTCCCACCTAAATTAATCCCATCTAGATAACCCCTCATGGGCATGCCCATGGGTAATCTCTCATAGATATGCCCAGAGGCTTTATGTTTGTTTGCTTGTTTTCCAGGTGATTCTAGATCCTGACAAGTTTACAATCAGTTTTAACCGTGAGTCTGAGATGAGTGTCTGGTGAGGTTCTGTGGTCCCCTGTTATCTATGGCAAAGCTACAAATTCACATATTGACATGCTGTGCGAATAACGACTGCTTTCAGGCATACAGCTTACCACTTGTCATCGCGTGAAACTCTTGCCATCCCTGAAGAACATTCAAACTGTACTACTTAGCCTTAGCATAAATGGGTAAACAGATGCGTTAAGAAACATGGGTCTATTTAGTAAATATGGATGTGCAGATCTTCTATTTCAATAATTGCATAATTTGTGTATTAAAACCAGTAAAAATTTTCAGTGATTTATTCAATAGATGTTTTCTGCAATGACTGCAATGGGACAGCTGGGCATTGGACTCAGTGATAACTGAATCAAACGAGATACCTCTCTTCAAGGAGTGTTTAGCATGCAGGAAGAGACCAACAACAGGACCTTGTATAAAACGGTGTGTTATGAGCAGTGTTGGGCACTTTAGTAGCACACAGGAAAGTCAAGCTGTACTTAGAGTCAGGAAGAGAAAAGCAGCGTGTATAAACTGAGCCTGGAGCGATGACGAGGAGTAAGACAGGCTGAGATGTCCTTTACATGACCTACCGTATATAAACTGGTTTCAAAAGAATATTTATTTATATATTCATTATCTTGTAAATTTGATGTTTTGAGTGCTTGCCACACATTTAGCTTCACGGTGGAAAGTAGATGCAATTCAGGAAGTGAGAGACTTCCTTCAGGCATTCGACCACATAGCCAAGGAGACAAAGTCCATACTTTGTTCTGTGATTGTTTTGTACTCAAGCGGATATAATTAATAGCCATACACACAGTGGAGGCAGGAAGTTCTATAGGATATCAGGAAAATGAATTATTAAAATGAGGTTGAAATGGAGAACAGGACTTGAGAAAAACATGGGTGACAGAGATTTGAGATGAATTACAGGACAGGGAAATTTGGTGGAGCAGGACTTAGTACTGGGCATGGATTTGGAAGTGGTGGGGCTGGTTAAGAAGAAAACAGAAGGGCCCTTATAGATTTTAATCTGTACAGGATTTTGTTCGTGATAAACGGTCTCATGTAGTCAAAGCTGGCCTTTCCATATAGCTGAGGATGATTTTGAATTCTGGATCCTCTCAAATTCCATCTCTTGACTCCTAGGGTTAGAGGCATGTATCTCAAGACCCTTTGTGTAGTACTAGGAGGTCAAATATAGAGCCTTGTGTATTCTAGGCCAGCACTCTGCCAACCAAGATCCATCCCAGCCCTTGAAATCCAGCTTTGACTGACGATTACAGACTTTTTTAGACTCCTGAGTAGAAAAATGACAAAGACATGCTAATCATCTGTCAGCAAGACAGCTCACAGGCTCCATCTCAAATCCTTTCTCTTGATGGGACAACATTTTGCATAACAGCAGACCTCCAGGAGGCTTCTCACACAGAAGGAAGTTATTCATTGCAAGCAGGTAGAAAAGAGACTTCAGATGTTTGAGGCTGTCTGTTCCTTCCTGTGTAGGGGAGATCCGAAAGGCTTCTCAATATGTCAAGCTACAGCACAATCACAGGTACAAGCCACAAGTCAATATTCCAACAGATTATCTGTCTTATTCTCAGTGCTGCTGAAAATGATAGAAAAAGTCTGAAGTATTGAGGATAAAGCCAGAGAAGGGAGTCCAAAGATGCCAGTGAATAAGGATGGGATCGAGAGCTCATAGTTAAGTGAGAGACTTGCAATAAATCCTAAAGGATAATCAAGTTAGGGGCAGAATCTTTTAAGACAAGGAATATATTTATAAATTGCAATCATTTCCATTGCCTAAGAACAGGTCATATTAGCCTGTGGTTACCGCCTCTCAATCTGCCACAGATTTAGCATATGCTATTGTCTGCCTAGGTTGCTTACAATCCCCCCTTTCCAGGACACCTTTCCCGTTACTTGGTCTTTCCCTATTTTATCTTCATGTTTCATCCTGAACATGATGCCTGCAGAAAGCCATTCATTGCAGAAGCCCATCATTTTCTTTTATAACTATAGACTCTTTGATGGGGGAAATTATCAACCAATCACATCTAGTTGGGGTGTGGCTACCTGAACCCCCAGGGTAGAAAAACAGAGAGAACACAGGTGCTCTCTTTCTCCATGCAGTGTCCAGCAAACGGATAGGACTTCCAACCTCCCACCCTTGTAGTGTGAGTCTTCCCTCTTTTCAATAATTAAAAATACCCATTCTTCTTGAGCTGGCTTGGTTATTTATTGTGCCGACCGAATTCATCTACAACTCTTATCCTACCTGGCACTTGTTGAAATCTGTATTTTACATTCAGTGGCTCTGAACGGAGAGAGAATTTGATTTCATTCACCAGGTATCAATAATATGTCTTGCATAGAACATGCCCCTGGGAATCACTGAATGGACATGCATTTCAGCTGCTGTGTGTAAGTGCGTGTGACAGCTTTGATCTGGAGTTACAGTAGAGCAATAATTTAGACTTGCCTTAACTTGTGAGCCATGATCAAAAGGGCATTTTGTCCTTTCCAAACAGCAAAGATCTATAGTAGAGTAGCATTCTACTACACTCAAGGTTCAGGGAAGAATACTAGGGGGGATTCTGTAGGTCTGTTGACTTCATGACATGAGTCCCCAAATTAGATCTCATGGTTTCAAAGTTTCTAATGTTTAATATTTATTTCCATCCTTTATTCTACCTATTCATACCTGAACACGACAGGATGGAAAAATTAAGCATTCAGACTAGAAAATTTTAAAATTATCTACCAATTAGTAAATCAAAGAGGAGTTTGTAACCAATTAGTAAGTCTCTGCTTTTATGTTTATCCCACCAGAAAAGTAAAAGTGATCCTATGGGAGCTTTGGTTGTGGATCAAGTCAAGACATCAGGACCACTAGCTGCTATGTGGAGCCGCAGGATTCGTGTCCAAAGGACTCTTCCTCAACGCTGTAGGTTTTTGTTTTTCAGTAGATACTGCACACCGCTCATCACTCACCCACCACGTCAAGGCCTTAGCAACATCCTGAGTGCTGGCTGCCTCTCGTGGATGAAGACTTCCTCAGCTTACTTAAATGGGCATCAATCATTCTTCATTTTTGGTGTTCAGACTTGCTCATCAGTTAGTAACAACACTTCCTGCAGCCTTGAAAATTACTTCTGAATAAACACAGGGCCAGGACAACTCCAGTGATTGACAGCTCTGAAGTCCTCCAGTGCTTTATGTTTCAAGCCCAGTGTGTATGTAGATGTCTGCTCATTACTGATGTGTGGATGTCATCTCGTGGAGCTGCCTCTGAGAGAAGAGTGGCATGGCCTAGATTGTCGAGTGTCTTAATGGGGATCCTGTACCCGCAGCAGACATTTTAGAAATCTCTGTATCAGAGCTGAGATTTGAATGGGGTGGGGGGAGCTACTACTTTCACAGTACAGCTCACAAAGTTGTGAATATGGCAAAACTTCCTTTGTGGGTCACAGTAGCAAAAGCAGGGCTTCTTGCTCTAGACCTCCTGAGATAAACACAAGTGTTTTCTCCATAAAGGATCAAGCATTCTGCTTTCTGGGCTTGGACTTTTGGCTATGTGAACCAAGATGGATGTGAGCATGGGTTGGGGTGTGACAGCGGGGGTGGGGGTTGGAGTGTGACAAGTGATCAGCAGGGAGAAGGCAATGGATTAACTAATCGGGTGATTCATGGCAGTGGGCAAGATCTGCTCATGTATTTTCTTTTCTTCCAGGCAAGGGATGACATAATCCGCTGAGTGCCTGTCTCATAGGGACATAAAGAATTTTGTGTCTGCTTTGAGGAGACTGTTTCGAGGAAAGGGAAGATTTGTGGGTCTTTTTCAGTGGTGGCACCTGTCTTATTTATCTGTGATCTTAGCCACCCTTTTTGCATAATAAAGAGTGTCAGTGGTGGCCATCTACTGTTTCTGACTGGCCACATGACGCATTTCATTGGCTGCTCCCATTGCCTAAGGAGTTCATTTGGTGTTCGCTCAGATGGTGGTAGCAAGCCTACTGGCGTGGAAGAATGATCATAGTGTTCAACGGTGCAAAGCTAATGATCAAGCTCATAGCTCAGGCCCGGGGTTATTCACCCATTATCGGTTACAGTCAACAGTAGCACAGCCTGAGGCCTAACAACTACTTACAAAGTATGATTATCAGAGCACGGACGTCAGTAGTATGGCCATGTTTATGCTTAACTGCCCCCACCGGACTTTTAACTCCTTGAAAACTAGTAATGAGCTTTGCTCATTATTGTTTTCTAGGAAAACGGCTCAATTCCAGGTCTTAGTAAGTAAATGTTCAATAGTGTTTGATGAAATAGCAAGATTTTCCTATTCTCTGGATCTTCACTTCCCATTCCTCTCTTCTCTCTGATTTGTGCTCTGAGTTCCTGCTATGGGACAAAGTAAGTGGTACAAAGTTTCCGGTTCAGTATGTATTCATTTCAGTGAACCCCAGAGTCTCCTTTACTGGCTGAACGGGGATTTGAGTAGGTGCACTATTCTAGCCATTTGGGACGGGAGTAACGATAATGACAGAAGAGGAACAGCAAAGGATGGATGAAACGCTGCTCTTGGAAGCTACCAGGACTGTCACTCCTGCTGCTCGCACTCTAAAAAGTTGGGTGAACCCAAAGGCAAAATGATGAGGGTTGAAAAATGCTAGCTTTTGTGTCTGAGTCAGATGGCACCGTAGCTCGAACATCAAAAGATTGTCTGTTCATCAGTTGATGTTCGATCAGCGTAACCCCTCCACGTGGCAGGCGTGGCCTTAGCTGTTGATAATGGGAAGTGAAGTAAGGTCTTTGTCAACGAGTCACCAGGTCTAGTCGAGCCGTATGTGGAAGTGGTTGCACTACATTAAGAAGTCGGTGGCTCAGAGGGACAACAGCATCACAAGTTGAATTCATCATTTACTTGTTGATTCCCCTTCTGTCTCCTGAGGCAAATGCTGGGTCAGGATCAACTCTCTTACTTGGTCGGGATGGCACGGCTCTACAATCTTTCATAGTATGTGATCAAGGGCAAGAGTCTTCAGAGACTTTCCATGAGCTGAGAAGGTGGGGCCCTCCTATGGATGAGGACTAACTAGAGTTCTTGTTTATCGAAACCTAATTAAAAGATTCCAGGCCTTTAACTGGGTGAGCTTTGGGGAGCTCATGAGATTAAAGGGATTGAATGGAAGGCTCAGCAAGAAATCTAGGGACAAACAACAGAAGAACTCCCTTAGGGACAAGTAGGAAAAACGGAATGTACAAAGTCAATGAGACAGTTTCTTGTCTTAAAATTGAGATAAATGGGCCTTCCCACTAATAGGATGGAAATATGACAGAACCCTGCCGACCAGTCCTCTTTGGTTATTCATTGTCTACCTTTCTCTTCAGATACTTCTTAAAAAGGAAAGCCCCAGCTCCCAAGGCTGGCCTGTGAGATGGGATAAAGCCCAAGAGGTGGACACTGTCAGGAAAGATGTCGTGTCTGGAAGGCAGAGAGGGACAGATGAGGAGAGCTGGCTCCTCAGGCAGGTTTCCTGGCTGTTACCATTTGTGTCTTGTCCCTCCCACCTCTGTGAGCACTTTCTGTCACCGAGAGGATCACAGAGAGGATTTCGGAGAATCATGACAAGAATCCCCTCATGTGCCTGAAAACGAGAAAAAAAGTTTTAGATTTTTGACTCTTCCCATGGAAGCCTTTCATAGAAACTGATAGGAGATTTTAGGTTTTAGGAGCTTCAGCTCATTTAGAAGCTCCAACATTTTCTCCAAGTTCCTGCACTTCTGGCTTCTATCACTTGCACAAACAGTGAGAACAAACACTCCTCCCCCACCACCCGCAAAGCCATCTCAGCTAGCTGCTAGCAGTTCCTTCATCTCTCCCAGAGCTTTCTCCTAGGACTGGAGATTTATCTTGGCCTCACTTCAGACATTCCCTTCTGCTCTTCCACTGGCTGCGCTCTTCTCCAGTGTTTCCCCCGTGCCTCCCTTGGCACTCATTAATTAACTGCTCCTTGCTGTGTGACTAAACGTGAGTCATTGTGTTTGGCTATAGAGAGGATTATGACATTTTGCAGACGGGCACACACACACACACACACACACACACACACACACACACGAGAAAGAGAGAGAGAGAGAGGGAGGGAGAAAGAACTGAGGAAATATGAAATATCTTGGGTTAACACATAGGCAAAGGAGGTAAACTTAGAGGGAAAAAAACCCATCTCTTAAAACCTGTTGAAGCAAGTAACCAAAACAGAAAGGAGGGGGAACCAGGCTGATTATTTGGTGACATTTACTTATTCCGACATGATATTTTAAAAGGCAAATACAGAAGCAGGAACTTGCTATTTAATTGAGGTTCAGGTATTTCAAAGCCTGCTTATCTCTCCAGCCCGTCTGGTGTTTCCATGGTGTTCCTTTTCCACTTCTATTAGTCTGGAACGTGGGTAGCAAGCTGATGAACATTTTTAATGAGTAAATCCTTTTCTACACCAAATTTTATAGATAATTAAATCTGATTTATAGGGCAGGCTTCCGAGACAGTAAGAGCGGGAGGAAAGGAATGAGAAAGGGGGAGGGGGCCAATTATTTGAGCTCTGAGTGGGCCGGGCTGAGTGGGCTCTGCTTTGTGTGTGTAGCCTTCCCAGCAGGCTCTCTGCTCTGCAGGGTTGGCAAAGCTGTTTGGAAACATAATGAGCTTCAGGGAAGGGCTTGACCATGGTGTTTTTGTTTGTTTGTTTTTGGTTTTGCTGATTTGGTTTTGATTTTTAGGCAAGGAAGGTCTCTAACCCCAGTAACAGAATCTGATCTTTATTCTGTGTTCTCTCATTTTACTTAAACTTATGCCAAAAGCAAAAAACGTACACTAAGGAGTTTGCTCATGTATTAAGCGTTGGCTCTGGAGCGGAGGAGCCTTTATAGAAGCTAGAGATACGGCCGTCAGCTACGAAAGCAGTTCATACTGGTTATTTGTGGTGTGAAGTAGATTTACTCAGTCGAAGAAAACATAGACAAAAGGAAGCCTAAAAAGGCAATAGAAACATAGAGAAGGTGGGAAATGCAAAGGCCAGGTTCACATAGGTTATCTGTTAGAGGCAGGTTAGGTTCTCAGGACTCATGTCTATGACTTGCAGGCTTGCTTTTTCCTGCTTGTAGAACTGGTTAAAAGTTCCCAAGTCAGCAATGGTTTCTGATGTGCAGTGCCCAGGGCCGTACCTGAAACAGAGCTGTGTGTATTAATTGACCTTGAAATGCTGTGTGAAGTGGTTGTTTGATTACCATCTCATTCCCAGCGGCAGTATAGGTTTTTCATAGCTATTGTACTCTTTGATTTGCATCCATCAATAAAATGAAGACTGCACTGGTTTGAGGTCCCAGGTCCTGCATGATTGGGATTGTCACAAGCTTCAATACACGTAGGATGTCATCGGTCAGGCTTCCTAGCTTGAGTCATTTTTGAGGGAACACGCTCAACACAGGGTTTTAAAAGGCAAGATCATTCCCAACATCAGCCATCATTATCCTTGTCGATTATCACAAGTGACACATGTGTCAGATACTTTACATAAAAATTTAAAACACAATTAGTCCCATGAATAAGATACTAAATGGCACACTGTCAAGTTGAGCCTAATGCTCAGCTTCTGTGACAACACTGAGTGAGAAGCACATAGGCCTACGGGAAGTTTACTTATGCCTACTTTTCTCTTGATTTACTTTTTTCCTGATCAATAAATATCAGCAAGTAATTTGGAGAGAGACAGAGAAAGAGAGAGAGGAAACATATCATACAGAAAATGAAAGTTTAATCCCTAGATACAACTGCTAACATCAGGTTCGTTTTTTATTGTGTACACAGGACATAGGTGTGTGTCGTGCCACCATACCGCTGGTCTCTCAGTCACAGAGTGCACACAAGTCTTTTCATGTCTACACACATAAATCCACCTCTGTATCTTTTCAGCTCTATAGTACTTGCTGTAAGGTTGAACAACAGCTTAATCCATTTGTATTTAAAATTGTGTTAAGATTTAGTGTTAGTTCTTCTGAACGTTTATTAAGATGAACCATATTCACAACCCAGCATTTCCTATTTTATTCCTGTTTTCAATATCAAAGCACACGAGCTGATATGCATATAAACACAAGTATTATATTTACTGTAAATTATATATATTATATATATATTATATATATATATACAACCCCCAAATCATCTGCCCATTTCCATTGCAAATCATAAAATAAATGAAATCTCCCGTTTAAAACCCACACATGGACAGGTTACTTTACTTAAAGATGGACAAGTCAGGATCAAAACTGATTGAAAAAAAAGTACAAATTAAAAAGAAATCTTCTTGGCTCAAGCCATTATTACCATTAAAGCAGTCTCCCTCAGGGGGAAATAACCTAAGGACCCACACTCCTTTCTTAGAAGGATATTATTAAAATGTCTCTGTGGCTTATTGATTTTTTTGTGTGTGTGTTGCTTCTTTAAGAATATAGAAGTTGCTAAGAGGACTGAAGCCAGTGTGAAGTGCTAGGACATTCTTGCCAAGATTGTTTGGAAACAATAGGAGTCCCACAGGATTTTAACAATCTGATATCTCTCATTCTAACCAGGCACACCCGCTGTCTCTGCTCACTGTCTTCAGCTTAGCTCTAACTGTTAGTGGCTGGCTTCCTTTCCTTAGGAAGAGCCCGGGACTAGAGCTTAGTAGGCATTCCCTTCATTTGTCTTACTGCCATTGTCTTGTTCTGTTGTGCTTGGGTTTTGGCTCCTCCTTGCTTTGACCCCTTCAGCTGGAACACAGGGAGTTTGTGTTTGTCCCTGCTCTTGGTTGTGATGCGGTTCTGACCTTCAATATTGTTCCAACTTTGAAACGCTCCTCGCTCCACTCTGTCGGATACAAACTTAAAAGCACAAAATGGTCTACTGGGGACTGTGCAGATAGTTAATATAGGATCTCTATTTAACAGGTTGCAAAAACAAAGCACAGAGAAGTCAAGTGGCATGTCTGGAATCTTTTCACAATTGAGAGCTAGACATAGACTTCGTATATTTCCTGGCTCTTAATTCTGCATCATTTCTGTGTACCCGTCTACCTGTTAAAGTCTGCCTTCTCAAGGCTGGGCTGTTCTCTCTTGTACCAATCTCTGTTCACCTGCCTTGGCTCCCAGTTGGGGCCTCTGTACCAAGAGGTATTAGCTGATGAAGACATAGTGATAGCCCCCAACTATGGAATGAGCTGGACTAAGTGACAGTTTTCTAAGTGGTCTATTTAATGCCAGATTCTGCGCTATAAGTTGTCAGCTTCTGGCCCTCTGACTAATGACTTCTCTGTTCTTTAGGGACTCTAGCGTCTTGTGGAGGGACATATCATAGGTGGTAACTTTCCTTTGGAAATATCTATGGCATTGCCTAGAACCTCCAGCCATCTAATTCAGCATATTAAATTTTCTATTGTTATTTATTATTATAAATTATATATATTTGTAGAATTCGGTAGGAAATTATCATCTCTAATGATAGACTCACATGATTTCTCTGACATATGTAGATGTTTAATACTGTCTCAGTTTCTTTTCCTACTGCTGTGTTATAACACTCTGACAAAAGCAACTGGAGGGAAGAAGGATTTGTTTGGCTCACAGTTCAAGGTAGAGTTCATCATGGTGGGGACTGAAGGCAGAAGAAGCTTTAAGCAGTGGTTTGCAATGTTGTACCCACAACTGGGAAACAGAGAATAATGATCAATTCACTTTCTCCATTCATATGGTCCAGGGTCCCTGGCAAGGAGTCACTCACTGTTGGCTGAGGCTGCTTGTTCGTTCCCAACCACTCAGATCTGAAATAATCACACAGATACTATATTATTTGCAATACTGTTTGGCCAATCACTTAAGTGTATTGCTAGATAGCTCTTATATCTTAAATTAACCCATTTATATTATTTAATATTTTACCACCTACTGGCAAGGTTCTGACTGGCAGCTAGCGTCTTTCTTCTCTGGCGGCTACATGGCATCTCACTGACTCTGCCTACTCTCTCTATATATCTTTTCCAGCCTAGCTATATTCTGTTAAGCCATTGACTGAAAGCAGCTTCTTTATTAACCAATGGTATTCAGAGGGAAATCTGACATCAACCCACAAGATGTATCTTCTCACATCAGTTATTATAGTCAAGGTAACATCTTCCACAGGCAAACCCATCTTCCGGTGATTCCACATTTTGTGAAGCTGATGATGGACCATAACTATTACAAATACTGTGGGAACACTAATAGCATAGATTTTATGGTTAGATGGCTTAAGATTGGAAGTTGGTTTTATGTCCTTGCTAGCTGCATGGGCTAGGACTGCATCAACACAACTAAGTTTATTCATTAGGAAAATCGGCAAGGCTTGGTATAAAACCTTGCTATGATATTAAAGTAAGATAGTATGTAATTTGTTGTCCCTTATGGGAACTTCCACCTTGTGAGTCTCTGGTAAATGCTCCTTAGCATGGCATGGTCCTTACCTTTCTCTTTCCTTCCTCTTGCCAATTGATGAGCCTGCATAAACATCCTGTCTGAAAGAAGGCATGGGGGAGAATGGTAAGAATCTAAACATATCAATTTTAGTTTCTCCCTTTCTTTTTTTTTAAATCAACAATTCTTGATGAAGGTGCTACATTATAAATGGACTCTTCAAAAGCCACTTGTAACAGTGGTCTGATCATTTGTTCCTTGATGAGAAATATTTTGATCTATTAGCGAGAAGAAAGATCAGCTGAGCATTAATCAAAAGCTTCATCATAAGTAGAAGTGTGCATATATCACAGCGGCTGCCAGCCAGGGTCCAGTGCTGTGCTGCATCTATTGACTTGGTCTCAGGTTACTGAAGTGCAGCCTCGTGACTTCGGTCATGGGACAATCTTCAAACATTCTTTAAAAAATCCATATATGCTATTATTCTTAAAGAGGAGTTTATTTGATTTTATTTTACTTACATTTCCCCCTTCTCTTAGGCAATTAATTTCTTACTGGTTCTGTGCCTAGAAACAGTAGGAGAAAATGAGTTGCTGGAAGTGTGTTTTTAAATTAGCAATCATCTCAGAGACGTGTGCACTTAGTCAATGTGTTTATTTCTTGGTTATTGCCTGTTTTCTAAAAATACCTAGACACAGGCTATGTGTTTCTTGGTAATTTCCTGATCATGGTAAAGGCTGCCAAAGTTTGCCATTTTGGGGTTCTTACTATCATTTCTGGGTTTATGCAAGGAGTAGGTCTGATCCAGGTGGACTGCATCTTTCCCCCAGGAACCCTTCTGTGCTTCATGTAAGTATATAGTCAAAAATTTTGGACAAAAATCATTAGAACTTGGGAAGATAGTTAGGAGAGAAAAGAGCTTGTTTTATAAGCTTGAGCATCTAGGCTGGGATCTCAGGCCCCCATAAAAACACAGTATGGTGAAACACATCTGGAATCCCAGTGTGTGCTAGTGGATGTGTGTGCACACACACACGCATGCACACCCCAATAAGCACATAGATAGAACACACACACACACATAAATCAAACTACACTCTTAGATTTGAAAGGGAAGCCCCATTTAGAGCTCGATAGTCAAAAAAAATAGACGGTCTCACAGGGTGTAAATTCCATGTCAGGGTGGAGAACTGTTATTTAACTAGTTGTCAGCATGCCATTATATCACTAAATATGGGACAGAGTTATCCAGGAAGCAGTGATCAGGAATGCATGGATAGAGAAGTGTGAATGTGTGTGCCTGTGTGTGCCTCAGTGTGTGTGTGTGTGTGTGTGTTTAATAAGGTCCACTAAGCTCTCAATCAAACATGGTCTCTCCCCCTGCTTTCTCCTTTTCCCCAAGGCCGTCTGCTTTGTCTAGAATGCCTGTCAAAGCTTTGGAGGTGTGACACTGTATCAGGAAATAGGGAAGTATAAGTTGTGAGTCTCTGAGGAGCATTGTATCGGGTTTATAACCCATTTGGAAATGTAACCACAATTTCATTTCATCCCACAGACCCCCATGGAGCAGTAACGGTGGAGAGTCGGATGATTCACCTAATTTCTTCGATGTAAATTTAAAATTTCTCCTGACAGATTATGCCGGAGGACTGGGGCTTGAATGCATCATCCTGAAGAATTTTTTGCAGTTGCCCAGAAATGTGGGGCTAGAGAGAACAGATGCTTGGAATGCCAGTGACATTTCCAGGTTTTTATAGCCCTGGTACATAGCCCACTAACTCCAGCATGCTTCACACATGGAGAGCAATCGTTTGTCATCCTGATGCCAGGATGACACTCATAGCTCTAAATGAAATGGATTGCTTCTTTCTACCCCCACCCCGATCCCAGCTCAGATAGTCAAAGCAGAGACACACCCGGCATTTATTGGTCACCCTGTTTATGCGCAAAAGGCTGAGGTCTGTTGGTATTTGCTTTGTGGTCTAGGAAAGAAAAGTTTCCAAAAGGCTCACAGCAGCAGAAAGTACAGCTTCCTTCCATGCCCAAATGAAGCAGGATTTGTTGGCAAGAGTGACCTCATTGCGACTCATATAAATAATAGTCATTAAATGTGCATTTGAATTCTGAACAATTAACATGGAAACAGACAGTGAACACCTATACATACCATTCTTGCTATTTAAGCGAAAGCATTTTTTTTTTCAGGATGACTCAGAAACTTGCCAACATTGAAAATCTGGACAACTTCCCAGACAGTAGATATTTTGCATTTTGAGTTGTAGACATTATAGTCATAAAAACTCTAGGGCAGGTTTCCTAGCTTTCAGGGAATTATTCCCTTGTAACTTTACCTTTGAATGTCACCAAAGACTATGTTGAGGTCAAAATTGCTCATATATTTTTCCTACTGGGTAAAGGAGAATGACAAAGGACATGGTTTAAATCAAGTTTTAATTCTTTGGAAACCTAAAAAGAATAGAAGGATATCTATCAAGTGTCCACTTGAACCAAAACATTTTCTGGAAATTACAATGTTCTCCTGGCCTCCATGCCAAAGTGTTTGCCAGCATTGACGTTCCTGTTCTGTCGAAGGCAAAGCACAGGATCTTTTCAGGGAAAGTTAGAATCCCTAAGCATCTAAGCATGCTCTCATTAAGATTTCTAGTTTCTTGGGTCTAGAGAGATGACTCAGTGGTTAAAAGCAGTACGTATTACTTTTGCAGAGGACCTGAGTTTGGTTTCTGGCACCCGTTCCCCCCCCCCACACACACATAGAGGCATACACTTAATTAAAAATAAAAGTAAATCCTTAGGAAATATTTCTAGCCTTAGTTTGCCTCTCTATATGATCAAATGGGAGTTGGTTCACCTTGAATTTAAGGGTCTGTGGATCAGACATCTCTGGGACACAGCACATATGTGTGCAGGGAAGCAGGGAGCAGGCTTTAGGACACTGGACTCAGTTCCAGACAAACCCTGCTGGAAAATATGCCTTCTTGTCAGCTCATCCATCCCAGGGCCTACAAACTCTGTTGATTCTTTTTCCTCCATCATCTTTGATAACTAGGGTTCACCTAGGCAACCAGATGATGGGCTCTTCTGTCTTGAATTAGAAAGTTGGGCTGCTTGGGTCCCCTTTGACAATTGAACTCTGTTTTCAATTTGGGTCAATCCTGGTCCTAGGCAGGCAGAACCTGAACAGAAGGGAATGATTCGCCATTTCAGTCTGGTCAGTCATATTGCCTTTCTACTCTGTCTGTATCTTTTTTAAAAAATTTATTTATTATGTATATAGTGTTCTGGGCACCAGATCTCATTACAGATGGGTATGAGTCATCATGTGGTTGCTGGGAATTGAACTCAGGACCTCTGGAACAGCAGTCAGTTCTCTTAACCTCTGAGCCATCTCTCCAGCCCTGTCTGTATCTTCCTTGGGAACAAAACTCTCGAATTCCAACTTTGAAGAAATCCCATTGCCCTTGTCTATTATCCTATCATCCTCAGTACCATGATTCTATTTTGCCACTTGCATCATTTTATAGATCTGAACTTTAATGTTCATACTTGGCTCCCTTAACTTATTACCAGATTTCCTTGATATTGACTCTGTTTGCTGCCAACTTAGCTCCTGATGCTGACTCTGGCTTCTCTGCCAGCACACCTGTTGCTTGCTGCAGACTCTCCCCTGATGCAGATTCGCCATCTGCCCAGACCTTCTCTGAATTATTTCCTGCTGCTGGGAAAGTGTCCCCATCCTTAGTATCTGTAACTATCAGAGCATAGTTTGATCTGGACAAATAAACAAAACTTCCAAAAACCAGGTTATAAGCTGAATTCCTTCTAGTCGCTATTCAGCTTTGTCTATGCCATATAATGTTTATGATGCTACCACGAAGTAAATAGATACATATCTGTGTGTGTGTTTGTGTGTGTTATCTCTGTGTGTGCATGGGTATATGGTCAGTGTGTGCCATTCTTCTAGTTCTCTCCACCTTTTTTTCCTAAATATTTTTATTTTTATTAGACAGGGTTTTAATACACAGCCGTGGCTAGCCTCATACTTGCTATGTAGATGAGGCTGGCTTGGAACTCACAGATCCAATGGCCTCTGCTTCCTGAATGCTGGGATTAAAGGCATGATCCATCATGCCCAACCCAGTTTTATTTTGTTTTTAATTATGTATATGCGTGTATTTGTCTGTGTGTGCGCATGTGTCCCTGAGTGTGAGTACCTATGGATGCCAGAAGAAAGTATTGAACTACCTGGGACTGAAGTTACAGGCAGCCTGGTATGGGTGCCGGGAACTGTACCCGGGTTCTGTGTAAGAGAACTATATGTTTTTAACCATTAAACAAATGATCTTTCCAATCCCTCCACCTTATTTTCTGAGACAGCATCTTTCACTGAGCCTGAAGTTCAATTTAGCTAGACTGGCTGGCCAGTGAGCCCCAGCCATGTGCTTGTCTCTATCCTTCAGCACTGGAGTTGCAGGAGCACACCACCCTGTCCAGATTTTATGTGGGTGCTGGGTAACCAAATTAACCAGGAATTCTTCCTGATTGCTCAGCAGCACTTGACCCTGTGAGCCATTTCCCCAGCACCAAAACCGAGATTATCTGCAGAAAAGTTTCAGATGACGAGCTTCTTACACTGTGTGCTTGTTCAAGAACCAATGAACAAATGCAGTGGCTTGACATCCAAAAACTAAAGCAAAGCAAGTTTGGATTAGAAGGTCTGGGAAGGTGGAGGCAGTGTTATTAAATATACATGATTGGAATAGTTCTGAGGACGCTTGTTGATGGGCCTCAGCACAGCCAGATGGTGGCTGCCTTTCAACATGCCTAGGGATATTTATGAAGTGACAGGAATTCCTGAAAGGGAGATATGTAGCTCCTGCTGGGGCAAGAGGAAAAACAATGGAATACTCTCACTGGTTAGATGTCAGCTGGTGGCTGAAGCCCACTTAGAAAGGGAGAGAGAGCTCTTGGTGTTGACAGAGAGAAATGAGAAAGAGGCTTAAAGAACAGGGAGGAGTTGAGCTGGGGTTAAGGGCCTGAGAAAACAGCAATTTGAAAAGGATTAGGAGGAAGGATAGGGAAGACAAAATAGAAAAGAAACAAGATTAGCTAGTGACAGTTGAGGACAGGAGGCTGGGGTGTCAGAAGCACAGAGACAATAGATGGAGCGGATTAAGTCGGAGTTCAGTTTAGGGAGACTGACTAAAATACTGAGCCACAAAGTTCAGTAAAATACTTCATAGCCTGAGCCAGGAGGCCCCCAGTTTAGAGCAAGATGCTGACCAAGGAACATATGTACAATACTTCCAAAGTCCAAAGGGTTTGGCAGTCAGGAAGGAAGATCATCATCCACTGGTCTGGGTGTAGAGGAGTTTGGGTGATGCTTTGCAGAGATCTCAGGGAAGTCAGAGGAAGAGGTCTTAGGGCTACAGGTGGGTGAGACAAGGAGTATGAATAATTCTTAAGTACAGGCAGATTAAAGCCCATGTAAGGAGAAGTACACACTGAACCAGCTCTGAGTGTCTCTGGATTTGTGCAGCTTTTGTGCAATAGGACACCCACAGGGGGTGGCATCATAGTGGGGAAGATGTTAAGAGTTCCTGCCTGATGGCTTTGGTTTGTGTTCCTGGACTGCCCATTGATGATCTATATAACCCCCCAAACTGTAGAATAATGACAGTAGCAGACCTGACTTATTGAATATCTGCGAGGATCCAATGAGATAGCATTGTTAAAAATGTCAAAGATGTTTGGCAATCTAGCAGCCTGCTCAGCAAGAGTGAGAAAACCGAGTGTGTGCCCTCCTTTATTCTATGGATGAATTTTGACATCGTCAAAAGCTAAAAACTAGAGGGAAGTGTGATGAGAAAACGATGCTTCTGTCTGCCCTCTTTCCTCTCTCGGGGAGTAGGATATTTGTGGAAGAATGGAAGGGCATGATTTCCTTTTCAGCTTGGATTTGCTTGGCTTTGGTGTGGCGGGGGAGGGGGCACTCCAACGCCGAGTCACTCAAGGTCTCCGTGCATTCTCCATACTGAGTACAGTGCAGTAAGAAAGAGTACGAAACAGACAGCACATTTAATCCTGCTGCCAGCAAGCACATTCCACCTGACAGCAAACTAGAGGGTGCATGTGTTGCACTCTGCAAAGGTAATTTCGTGTCAACAAAAAGTAAGATAATAGATGGTGTGGAGAGCGTTGCAAGGCCATCCTACATCTGAGGTGGGAAGGAGAGTGACTAATGAGAGGGGGGCCATTGGAAATGTTCAGCCTTGGGTATACTTAAGAACTGTAGATCTATTTATAAGATATGCACATAACATTTAGCTTGTTGTCGTCATGATTCTAAAGACTTCTATGGAGGATGAGGCTGAAGAATCGCCGCACATCCACAATGCAGCATTTGGAATGCTTGCCTGAACCGGCTAGACCCACTTCTGCCAGGAAAGGAAATTACTTCCTGGCCTTCTGGGGAGGAGGGTTAGGTTTTATAACTCTGGAGTATGCTCCCTCCCCCCGTTTTTCTCTAATACAGTCAAAAGCACTTATACTTAGTTCATGTTTCTGACTATCTCAAGAATTTAGTTTTCATTTGTTTATTTATTTATTTTTCTTTTCACCCATTTATTCCTTTTTGAGTGTGTGTGTGTGTGTGTTTATGTATGTCTGTGGGTACATGTGCCTGTGTGTCTATGTGAGTGTGACATCCAGATGTCAGTGTTTGGTGTCCCTTTCTACCGTAGCTTCCAATTAAATTTTATTACATTTATTTATCTATTAGTGTGTGAAGGGTACATCAGAGGGCAACTTAGAGGAGTTGGCTTTCTCCTTCTGCCCTGCGAGTCCTAGAGACTCCATCTCAGATTATGAGATTACGTAGAAAGCTGAGGCATATTGCTGGCCTCCTACTTATTTTTTGAGACAGGTTTCTCCTGAATCTGGAGGTCATCATTTTGGTGACACTATCTAGCAGTGAACTTAAGAATCCTAGAATCTCTCCCTTTGCCCTGCTGGGCTACACACTGTGGCCTGCTGTCACATGGGTACTGGTGAACTGAATCGTGCTTATCTCTCCATCACCTTACAGACTCTGCCCTCTTCTCAACAACCCCATTTGGAGTTACACACTTGGATTATTGAAAAGAAATTGTCCACGGAGCTATCAAAATCTCGGAATCTCTGAAGTGAGTGGTTGTAAGATGGAACGTACTGAGAATTCCTCAAAGTATTTGATGCCCAGGCTTGTGCTGTGCGGTGATACTGCTCTGGTGTTGTTAATCCAAAGTCAGCTCCTTGCAGAGGCCATGCATGCGCATTCAGCTGCAGCTTCTGGGGATACCATCTCTGGACTCATTCTCATCCCAAGGAGCGTGTGGTGGCCTCACTCTCCTCATTGGTACCGTTACTGAGTGATGGAGCAGAGCCGATACGGACTCCCATCTGGCATTCTTGGCCCTTTTTTATTTCTGTGCAAGAGGAGTCTGCAGACTCTTCCCACGAACAGACTGAGTAGGACCTGAATCCCAGACTTGTTTGTCACGATTATGGGGCAAAACTGTCCAATGCCATGCGACTTGTTTTGCTGTATCCTTTTGTGAGATTTATTCTCAAGTTTCCTAAGTACTCTTGAGATAGTTGTACTTTGCATATTTGGAACAGGATGAACTCTGGCAATGTAACTGTAGATTTCAGGGGTGTGAATTCTGATAGTTATACAAATCCTAGATGGCCATCAGGAAGTTCTAAATGTTTGACATAGAAGCAGTAGATATTTGAGCATCTGTGCTGCGGGGCTCTGTACAACCAAAGTCAGAGCAAGAGGCTTTCATCGTAGCTGCCCTCTCACCTCCAGCTGAGAAACCTCTTCAAATGAACCCCCCCCCAAAATAAAAGCCAGGAAAACTTCATCTGTTCTGAAGATCATGGCTCCAGGATATTCCCTATTAGATACAGTTGAAACGCAATAGGAAGGGGTCATGGGGGGTTGATGGCCTACAGCTCTCCTCTCCAATAAGGTTGCAAAGTATTCTGAAAAAGACTAAAGATCTGATGAAGCCAAATGACACCTATTCAGTGGCTTGACCAAGGGGAGAGATGGAAAACTTTCCTTAAATTCTTTTTCTTCTAAGGCTGGTGCTCTTGACCGTGGCTAGTCTTGGGAGCAGTGTTAGAAGTTTTATGATTATGGGCCACCCTAAACCGGAGAACAGCCAGGAGTGGGTTCTTCCTGAACATCAGTGACCTCCCCCCCCCAATGAAGGCACAGAAAAGAGGCTTGAATAGTGCTTCAGGATGCACAGCACGGAGAAGGGTGAAAGCAGGAAGTAGGGCCTGTGAAGCACAGTGACTCTGCTGTCCATCTGTTCAGAGATGGGTATTGCACTGCCTCCCGGTTCCTCTGGAGATCGGAGCCTAATGGGAACCGCTTCCATCTGCCTTGTAGCCCGAGGTCTGAAAATGATTTCTAACCATGGAGATAAATGGGGATCGGGAAAGCGTCTGTGCTTCTTTTCCTAGGCAAACACAACAGAAGCAGCACCAACGTTTCACTCAAAGGCACACACTCGTAAGGGGCTGTGAGACTTCTTCCATAAGGAATATGAAAAGCACAGTACTTAAGGATAGATGGGGAAATTAAACAGTTTTAAATGAAGCAGAAATAGATGCATGCCATCAACTTTGTACACCTCACAAAATTCTAAAGAGAATGGATTATATGGAAATAAAATACGAAAGACGGAACAAGAGATGGGAGCTAGGATAGGAACCATCTTACGCACACAACTAACAAGATGCAGAAGTGCACCAGAAGCCTACGAAAAGTAAGACATCTGAGGGCAGCATCTGGGGTGACCTTAGAGCCTTTAAAGAGGGAAAACAGTGCATTTAGCGAAGAGGAAGCCGTTACAAAAAGTAATTGTTTTATCATCTTGCAAAAGGAAACAATAGGAAGACATCAATCAAGGCTGAAATCAAAGTGACATTTCGAGACTTCAGAAGGAAGTGCATAGAATTAAAGAACTTCCCACATGACTGACAAGGTGAACTAGAACAGCTAGACACATTATTGGGAGATTTACCAGCTTCCGTGGTCATCTTGTCAGACACTTGGAGAAGAATTAAAGTTGAGCAGGTCTATGAATTTTCTCCAGACAGTAACTATGATGGTGATGATGATGGATGGTAAATTAAGAAAAATGACAAGTATATCCTGAACATATTTAGTGCAGCAGATACTGCTCAGTATGCTTTCTTCATAGTAGGTAATTAAAACCTCATAATGCATTTGTGATAGAGATATTATATTCTCATTTTACAGAATAATGTTTCCAATAAACCTAATGAAAAGAAAAAAATAAAATAATATGTAAAATGATACAAGAAAACAGCAATGAATTAGAAAGGGTTCAAAATGTAACACTGCATTATAATTAAGACTAACCATCATAATTATACAACAAATGGGGAACATTTGAGTTCCCTTATTTATAAAAAGATGAACTTCAAGTGAAAATAAATCAATATCAGAATTCTTTATCAGCTACAAGAGTGTTTAGCCAGGCGCTGTTGGTGCACGCCTTTAATCCCAGCACTCGGGAGGCAGAGGCAGGCGGATCACTGTGAGTTTGAGGCCAGCCTGGTCTACAAGACCCAGTTCCAGGACAGCTAGAGCTGTTACACAGAGAAACTTTGTCTTGAAAAAAAAAATAAGTGCTGTCTTTGTACCCCAAGCAACTCAGAAACTGTAAAAGTAATAGGAAAGACAATAACCTTTAATGTAAATGAAAACAAAGGGAAATACTACCACTAAACCACTAAGTAGATTTTAGTGGAAAACAGCTTTAAGTGGAGGAAAGAGCAATCTCATATTGAAAATTAACAGCAATGACTTAAAGCTGGCTAGCACTGTGGTGTTTTAGAAATAGCTCTCTCTGTCTAAAATATTAACAGCAAAAGGCAAATAATTGCATGAAGCATTAAAATGGTTTCAAAACAGATGATCTCCCAGATCTGATTATTTTGTTTCTGGAAACACAGATAACATTCTTTTTGATATAGGCAACTGATATCTTTTAAATTTCAAAGTGTATTAGATAAAGAAAATCTTAAATAAAATTCAAAGTAGAGAAAAGAGAAAAGTGTGTGGTTAGTTTATTGTCCCACCATGCTGCAAGAAGTTCATTATAAACATGTAGAAGAACCTGCTCCACTCATGTGAGAATTCAAAGCCTCTGTACTTTTGCTAGATAACTACAGGACTGAAGAGGATTCAAAACTGCAGTTTTGATGCTCAGGGCACAGTGAGAGGGAGACAAACAGCTAAACACTGGATCCAGTCAGAACTGTAATTATAGGCACCTA
This sequence comes from Ondatra zibethicus, assembly GCA_004026605.1. Lineage (NCBI taxonomy): Eukaryota > Metazoa > Chordata > Mammalia > Rodentia > Cricetidae > Ondatra > Ondatra zibethicus. The sequence goes on along the minus strand of PVIU01007119.1, from coordinate 34,442 downwards.
CCAATTTCAATTCATTTATTTGTAAGTAATAATGAATAAAAATTTTGATCTAAATATTTAATTCACAAAACTCAAAAAGACTATAAAAATGAAGAGAAAGAAATTAGTGAAGTAGAAAGTGAAGACAGTAAATGCGGAGCAGAATTTGGAGAAGAGGGATGGTTCTGAAAAATCAAATAAGTATTTGCATAAAGAAACCTCTCCAAATTTTCAAATCAGAAAGGCAGTACAACAAATTCAGTACAGATTATCGAACAAGAGAAGAACTTACCAATGGCACTTGTAGTAGTTTCTTTTCTATCGGTGTGACAAGACACAAGGCCCAAAACATCTTAAAAAAGAAAATGGTTAAATTTACCTCAAGACCCAACAACACTACTTTTGGGTATATACCCAAGGGATGCTCAATCTTACCACAAGGATATGTGCTCAACTATGATCATTGCAGCATTATTTATAATAGCCGGAAATGGGAGACAACCTAGATGCCCCTCAATCAAAGAATGAATAAGAAAATGTGGTACATTTACACAGCAAAGTACTACTCAGCAGTAAAAAACAATGACATCTTGAAATTTGGAGGCAAATGGATGGATCTAGAAAAGAACATATCAAATGAGGTAACCCAGACCCAGAAAGACAAATATAATATGTACTCACTCATAAGTGACCTTTAGGCATAAAGCAAAGAAAAATCAGCCTACAGTCCACAATCCCAGAGAACCTAGACAACAAAGAGGACCCTAAGAGAAACATACATGGATCTACATAGTAAGTAAAAACAGACAAGATCTCTTGAGTAAATTGGGAGTGTGTGTGTGGGTCACAGGAGAGGGTAGAAGTGTGGGGGGGAGGCAAGTAGAAAAAAATGCATAGCTCAATAAAAACAATAAAAAAAGAGAGAATGTTTAATCGGGCTTGTGGTTCCAGAGGGTTAGCCCATGATGGAGGAGCAAAATCACAGTGATAGGAACAGCCGAGAGCTCACATCTTCATACTCAAATGAAGGCAGAGAGCACCCTGGGGATGCTTTGAGTTTTTTGAAACCTCAAAGCTCATATCCAGAGACACACTTTCTCCAAAAGGCCACACCTCCTAATTTTCCCAAACAATCCCACCAACTGGCAGCCAAGTATTCAAACACATAAGCCCCTGGGGGCATTCTTAATCAAACCACCACAGCATTAGAAGATTTCATCAGTGCTGGGGAGATTGTTTAGTGGTTAAGGGCACTGACTACTCCCTCAAACGACTGGAGTTCAAATCCCAGCACCCAAACAGCAGCTAACAACTGTCTGTAACTTCAAGATGTGACACTCTCACACAGACTTACCTGTGTGTAAAACACATAAATAAAAGTAAATAAATTTTTTAAAAAAGAGTATTTTATCAAACAAACCTAAGGTATGATTTAGGACCTAGATATGAGAATCTGGTAATGGGTAACTATAGAATTAAAATACTATTTAATAAATTGCTTTAATGAATGGAGAACTTATTTCATTAAAATTTTGAAAGTGGTCAATAGTATTTCCAGAAATAAATCAAGTTTGAATGATTTTATGATTAAAATCCTGAAACACTTTAAGATGTAATTTAACTTATTGATTCATTTACATAACCATCCTAATAAAATATAAAAGTAAAACTTCTCATCAAAATTGTAGAAGGTTCTAAATATAATGCATACACATCAATAAATTGAGTTTATTAGTTACATTGAACTCCACTAAGTCATATTAAATTAAGATTCTGAAATAAAAGGTTACCCCAATAACCGGAAATCCATTAGAATATCAATGAAATTAAGACGTGAATGAGGAAGACTGCTGTGTCACATGAATGATAAAAACACATTTGACATTGCCCAGATGCTATTTATTCCATAATAACATCTCAGAAAATTAATCTAGATCAATACTCTGATTACAAAGTATATATCATACTTAGTAAGTTTCTGAACCATTCCTATAGGACAACAAACACAAAAATGTCCTTTGAAACTGTCTGTAATTCCATGTTGAACAGTAACTCTAGCCTAGAAAAAGAATTCAGATACACAGGCAGCACAAATGAGCAATTTACATATGACATAAGTTCTTAGCCTGGGGATGCCATTAAAACCAACAGAGCATTCATGCTATTTTCTCTTTCCTTCTTTCCTCCCTCCCTCCCTTCCTTCCTTCCCTCCTTCCTTCCTTCCTCACTTCCTCCTTCTTTCCTTCCTTCCTTTCATATTCCCTTCTTTTTCTTCTTCTTCTTAATCTTATTCTGTTGACCTAGATTTCAGGATGACCTAGAGTTCAGGATATTGCCCAGGCTGCCCTTGAATCCATGGTAAACTCCCCTATGCTTGGAGTACAGGTATAGCCACCATGCCTAGAATATAAAAATTCCTTATATATGAGAAAATAAAATTCAATGAAAGCCAAATATAAAATCAACACATAAAAGTAATAATATTTTAATACATTAACAATAATCTGAATTGTAATATAAATGAAACATTAGTCATTTTAGAAACAAAATCTTGATAATTCCTTAATTAATCTTAATCAGAAAGGAATTTGTTCAAATCATTTCAAAATTTGAGTGTTGATGGGAAGTAAATTTTACTTTAAAGAAATCTTAGAGGCTAGTTATTTTATTAGATATTGTCATATGCTATATCTAGAATTATATAATCTGATATAAAAATATACCAATAGAAGTCTAGAGATTTTTTTAAAAGATACATACATCCACATATATGTTTGGCCATATATATACTTGAACAGTTGATAAATAGTGAAAGGGTCCAAGATACTATGGAAAGCAGACAATTTATTTCATAGGTATTGTTAGAGAAAACATTTTATTACATAAAAATAAAACAGATAATGCTATAAAGAGGACTCCAGATGGCTTATGTCTTTAAATGTTAAAACCATAAAACTAATCAAAATTAACAAGAATAGTCTTCTAATTGGGAAAAAGCACAGCACCATAGAATCAGGAGGTAGACAATGACTGTAATTGATCACAATACATTGAAGATTTTTATTCAATATTGAGTACCATTGAGACCCATTTCTAGAATATACATGAGTCTCATACAAATAAACAAAACGTGGATATGAACCCCAGGAGAAAAATGGTCCAAAGATATATGTAAAGGAAATTCATAGAAGAGGAAACTCAAAGGACAAATAAACTTACAGAGATGCTCAAAATCATTAGTAATTAGATAAATGCAAATTAAAGTAACAATGACATATCCCCAAAGACCTGTCAGATGCATAAAACAGTAGCTAATAAATGCTGGTGGAAGGAGAGATTATGGGTATATGCTGGCTTGACTAGGATTATAGAAGAATGTAACACTGTTGAAGCATTCTGCTAATAACTAACAAAAATGAAACTATCTGTTATTACTGAGATTCTACTCTATACAAAACTGTAGTTGAAAATGAATGGGGCTAGTTCTTAAATCATTGTTTTTCATAGTGGAGAGAGGCTGGAGACATTTGTTGGAGGAAGGGTTTCATTAGTGTTATGGCTGCATGCTACAGACAGGCATATCATTCAAGACTGATACGTACACGGAGAATCTCATTAATCCCAATAGATATAAAAAAAATCTTATGCGTACTGATAAAAAGCATGACAGAATGAAATTTTTAACACATAATAGCATTTATGTTAACAAAAAACACAAGCATACAATTAATTATTTCAAAGAAACACATACAAATATTTCTCCGAAATATAAAAACAAACGAAGTTGTTTCTTTTAGAGGAAAGGAAGGAAGTGGAAAACGAGAGATGAAAGAGAATAAATAAATGTCTAAACAAGAATAATGGTTTTTTTTAAGAAAATGAAGGCAGGATAGAAGAAAGGAAGGAAGAAAGAAAGCAAGGGAGAGCAGAGAATAGTCTGCTCTCACAGCCAAAGCAAAATATTGCCGGACAGGTAGAACAAATGGCATGTCTCACAGTTCAGGGGCCAGAAGTCCCAAATTAAGGTGCGGCAGCACTTCTCTTCCTAGTTTTCAGATGCTACTGTCCTTTTTGTCCTGTCCTCCTGTACCCTTTTCATTATGTGTTTGTTGTATAACTTCTCTTGCTGAATATTAACAAGTGTCTCTTTACCCCAGATACGGCATTAGGGACAGATCAAAGAATGATTCTAGCCTAGTGACTCACTGAGTTTGCTAGGGTTACCTGTAAGAATATATTTGAAGGCTTACTACAGAACCGTGGATGACTCAAGGGCAGCCGCACCATGGCAAGACCACCCCAGCAGGAGTGATGACTCATGGGAACTATATCTTGTAGCTCTCTGTATGACTGCTCAGGAAGCTTGGCTGGGGAGTTTCCTTTCTTTAGAAATTGTGACTGCTTTTATAATCTGGGGAAGGGGCCTTGTGAGCCTCATGAATTTCAGGAACTTTCTGAGACTTTGGAGTTGTGTTTACTTTCTGAGTCTTGTCTCTCTCTTCCCTTCAGGAAGAAATGTTTCAATTTGGAGTACATAGCTATACCCCAACACTTGAGACATCTCTTCCTCTTATAGCATCTTTGCCTTGTGATCTTATTTAGCTGTATTTCTTTCTGGGTCCTCATCTCCAAGTAGTTACAGGGAGAAGAGTAGGATTCTGATACCCTTTATGTGTAGGATGTTCCCCCAGGCTCAGATGTTTGGGCCTCAGTTTGGCACCGTCACATGGTGAGACATAAAAGAGAGTGTTGAAGGAGATTTTAGGTCTCAGGGTGTGTGTCGAAACAGTATGGTGGGCTCTGGTCTCTTTCTCACGCTTTCTCTGTTTTCCTGCTGTCATTGTGTGAGCAGCTTTCGCTGCTATGTGCTCCTGCCATGTTATGTTACTTTGTTCAGTTCAGTTCACACCCTGAAAGTTATTGATGCCTCTTTGCAAATCACCAAGATTGGATGAGCCTTCTACTGTTATTGACTCTTTTACACATGGTTCTTTTTGTATTTCAGGTCTGAGGTAACACTGATTTTTAGTTTTATTGACCCCAAATAATATTCTATTCACTATTGCACAAGAGCTGCCTCGGCAACTTTGAAGAAAAGATTAATAGAAAATTATCTGTACTGTGAGACAATTTTTTTAAACATATCTCATGTTCTGGTTTTCTTTGCAGTCAGTGATGGTAGAATAAATAAAAATTGGGTGAGGCAATTTATACAAGAAGTTAAAATATAAAAACTTACTGTTTCGATGGCTTCTAATCTACCATCAAAAACATACTTTCAGAAAGGTATAGTCTTATCACAAACACAATGCAGACTCTAAAGAATGGGAATTTCTCCTCAATGCCGTTTAAATGGAGCCCTGTGTGAGAAGAAGACAGACTGTGCTAGGTTGGGGGACATAAGAGAACGAGAACAGCTAACAAGCAATTGAAGGTTAGGCTGTGGAGAACATGTTGTAGCCCTTGCACTGTGGAAGGAATCTTTTTTTCTGGTTCTTTCATATCAATCAGTGTTCTGGCTCAAGAAACAAGGACTGATGCCCAGCCACAGATTTTCCAAAGAGCTTATTAGCAGAGACTACGGTTTGCACTGTGGCTTTAGCTGCCTGATGTCCAAACACCTGGTACACAAAACATCAGAGCAGAGAGTAAAAGGAATAATTACCAGTGTTGTTCGAATGGAACAGAGGTTCCTCTTGGATGCCTTTGCTGGGGAGCTCCCTGGGATGAATTACTCTTTAATGAAGCAGTACACTGAATTTGTGACAGATTTGCTTCTATTGGATCTGGGTTTTAACAGAGTTTTCAGAGGAGAAAATCCATTTGGCTTCACAGAGAATCTATCTAGGCAAGGGAGGACTAACTTCTTTGTGAAGAAAGGAGGTGACTCTCAGGGGAGGGAGGCTGAAGACAATAGAGAATTCTTTTACCTTGGATGCTGATTTCTAAATGAACTGAAGATGTGCTATTATTTTAAAACTTACCAACAATAAAAGTAATGATATACAGATCCATGAAGTTGCAGAAAAGGAAAAAAAACCACAAAAGAAAAGTAAGAAAATGAGGATCAGAAAAATACCAAACACTAAAGATAACAAGAGTGGTTACATACCTTCAATAACTCTAAATGATAATAGTCTCAAATTTCCAATAAAAATGAAAGTTAGTAGACTAGATTAAAAATGAAGACCAATCTATTTGTTGCCTGCAAGAAAGGCACCTAACAAGCAAAGACAAACAGAGCCTTATGGTGACAGAATGAAAAGTGGCATTCCAAAGAAAAGAATAGGTACAGTTATTTTAGTATTTGATGAGAGACTTCAAACTAGAATTAACCAGAAGTGATGACAAAATAAATTGACCTCACTATCATCTACGGAATCTTCCATTCCAACTTTAGCCGTCCAGGCAATTATTTTCTAAAAGACATACAAAAACCTAGAAAACAATTGAGAGAAAAACTGTAAAAACTACATAAATTCAAGGATACTGAACATCACACTCCTGAGTAGGAGGAAAAGCTTCCAAGAGCAGGCAACAGAGTTGGAGACCCCTGATCACACTGTTAGGAATCCTAAAAGAAGACCAAACTACACGACTGTAACTTGCATGCAGAGGGCCTAGGTCAGTCCCAGATAGGCTCCCTGGTTGATGGTTCAGTGTCTGTGAAGCCCTATGAGCCTAGGTTTCAAGACCTAATTTTTGACAAAGATATAAAAACAAAACTAAAAAACCCAAACCGTATGAAAAGTACTCAAAAAACTAAAAATAGGATTGACTAGGTGACTCCCAACTATACATTCCTGCAAACCCAGAAGAATTCTAATTCAAGTGACCATAGAGACACATGCTCATCCATGTTTATTGCAGCACTATTCACGATAGCTAACTCATGGGATCAGCCTACATGTCTGTCAGCACAGGAATGAGCAAAGGAAAGGAAGCATTACATACATAAGTGTATTTTACTCATCCTCAAAGAAGAATGAAATCATGTCTTTTGCTTAAAAGGGACTCAACTGGGGAAAATCAGATTAAATAAAATAAATTGTACTCGGAAAGACAGATAACACATTTTTTTTCTTTCACTATGAATCCTAGATTTTACATAGATGCATAAAGGCAAAGCTATACGTATCCATATATGTGCATATATAATATTGAAACATTAAAATTGTTATATTTGTATCTTACTATAAACGTAGTCTTAACTATCTTCTTTATGTATTGTGTATATTTTCCTAAGATTCAAAATGAATAAAAATGAACAGATCTTTTCTTAAATATGAGAAAAGCTTGCCTTAGCCCTTTGATTTTATTATCTGAGATATAACAAGGCCCTGCCGCTGAACAGTGGGGCATTTTAAGCAGCATCTGGAGACCAGGAAGAAACAAGACTGAGGGCTCTCATGCCACAATATGTCACTAATTTTCTTAAACTGCAGTGTTGGGTAACATTCTGTGTTTGCTAACTCTATTAGCCCTTGCCTCATTGCTAAGACAAAACACGCGATAAAAGTCACAGAGTAAACGTTTGCTCTGGCTCATGGTTCCAGTGTGTTGTCCGTAACGGTGGGGAGCCCTGGCCACATAGAAACACAGAGAGATAGATGCTACTGTTGGTGCCCTGTCTGTGCGTCAGTCAGTCCAGGAGCTCAGCCCATGGAGAGGTCCTTCTCTCATTGTGGGTGGGCCTTCCCTCTCAGCCTAACCTAGGTAATCCCCCACATGTAAGGTCTGTCTCCTAGGTGATTCTGGGCCCTGGGAAGCAGATAATCACTATTAATCATTACGTTGTCTCAGGTAATTATTTCATTAAGCCGATATCTTATTGATGATTTAAAATTTATAAATGATGTTAACAAGAAAAATACGCCTTGGACTCCTCCCTTCTAGATTAGGATGTGTTATCTGTTGGTTTCTTTTTTGTCTGCAAGTACTGTGATTACAATGAAGTGGGTCAACAGACTCAATCCATGAATGAAGGGCTAGATTGGTAGATGGGTACCTGCTGATGCTGTAAGAAGTGAGCTCAGCTCTCTGTCATTCATCACTTCATGTTGTCTTGGATATACACACTGAAAACAAGGGATCACTTTTGGTGATCAAAATATTACCACACAGGGAGCTTTCTGCCGGATGAGAGAACATAGGTTCTTTGCCTCTTTCCTCACTCCCTGCCTTTTCTCTCCCTTCCATTCTTGTGCTTTGGCATAGCCACGCCCAGTCTTCTTGATACTGCATGCGGATGTTCTCGCACAACACCGGCAGAATTGAGTGGGGACAGAGACTGAGTGAACAGCAAAGTCTACATTGTTGATATTCAGCTCTTTACAGGAAAAGGTTTTCTGTTCCACTGTATAGGAAAAAGACAAACAAAACAAAACCTACCCTAACAGACAAGCAAATAAAAAGTGGAAATAAAAAGGTATTTAACTTTCCTGTTTTCTTAAGAAAAAAAAAAACTGCTTCAAAATTGTCTTGGCTTTATTTTTGCAAGAACAAAGACTTTAGGCATCCTCCCTGGCACCTGTTATGGAGCTATTCCTTAAAAGAGCTATTTCCCTAAAAAGCATCCACAGGGCCCCAAGTGGTTCTCTATAGATTTATGCTGACAAGGTAACAATGAACCGCTCATTTCCCCATGGAACTTAGAAGCTATTTGAGCAAGAAGTATACCCTTAAGCCCAATGAAAACCTTTGAAAAATTGAGTGCAGACGGATCTGGGATGTGAGCAGGTGCGTGGGAAGGAAGTCAGTAAACTTGAACTTAAGTGTGAGGAGTGCTTAGATGAAATGAATAGAAATTGTTTCTATTGGAAACAATAGAAAGAAAAAAAGGAAAAGAAAAGAAGTAAGTGAGGCAACAATCAAGAAGTAACGTGAGGGCCCACCGTACAGGGCACTTAGTTTGTCAGTTTTTTAAATTGCCTACAGGACTGGAGCTCACCCTGACACAGAATGAGACGGAGTTAGGTTGTGTCTGAGAAGAAGGCAGGTCATTTCACCTCATGTGGAATGAAACAATGTCTCTAAAGGGAGATGGCCATGTCCAAATCTAAGAGCTCTAAGTGTCTGAGTGATTTTGTCATATAGAAACTAGATATGTTAGTAGAATCCGAAGTAGACGATGAAAAATGATGGATGAATAATTTGCGATAAGAGACGGGAAGATCTGGCAGAAGGACACAGTTCAGGAGACCAGGCCTGCAAGGCAGAGCATCCCTGACTGTGTTGAGCCAAAGAGGACAGGCAAACATAGTCCAGCAGAAGAGAGAACTATGGAAGAGAGAATGGAAAAGCAGGCAAGGAGCAGCTTCAGTGATGCTAATTCATGTGGCAGCTCACTCTCTCTACAAGTCAGTATCTTTACTGATTTTCTGACGGCCTGCTCTCTCTGTGAGTGATTTTCCCTCAGCTTATCTCAGATCCCAGGAACAGGAAACCTTCCAGGCAAACGTACCAGAGTGGAAAACCGAACCACCTCTGTGACTTAATAGTGACTTTTCCTGTGCCTCAGGGACACCATACAATTCACCCTGAGATAATAAGTGTCCCAATTCTGTCCCATTGTTCAACTACATATGGTCCTTAGTCAATGTCCCATGTTTGTCCCTTATATAATCTTGAAGTTACTGTTAGTATACTGAAGGCCATGCATAGGATGTTAGTCCCTTATGCATTTCAGTTTAGGCCACATTGAAATAAATTCTTTGTTTTTACCACCATTAATATCCTTGCAGTTTCTAAGATTCTCAGGCCAGAGTGTCTGGATCTGGTTTATGGAGACCTTTGGAGCCATACCACCTGAACTAGAATTCTGGAAATAGCTAGGTTTATGAAGGTGTGGTTGCAAAGAAAAATAGTGATTATAATATATACATATAATTATAATACATATAATATATTATAGTTCATATAATGCATTAATTACTTTTCTATTGTGATAAAATACCATGATTGAGGCAACTTATAAATGAAAGTATTTAATTGGGATTATGATTCCAGAGAGTTAGAGTCCATGACTGCAGAGCAAAGACACAGCAGCATGGAGTAACTGGGAATTCATGTCTCAAACCATAAGCAGGAAATAGAGTGTAGAGGGAACAGGGGAGGCTTTGGAACCTCAAGGCCACCCGCAGTGACACAACTTGTCCAACAAACTGTAAACTCCAAATCTTTCTCAAATAGCCACCAATTGGGGTGCCAAAGGTCCAAGACAAGGAGGGGGGCATCATCTCATATAAATCACCACACTTCCTTTGAAGGAACTTGAAATCCGGAGTGGAGGGTGGTGGGAAAGTAAATATGTACACATAAAAAAATTAACAAATAGAGCAAAGCCAGTAAAAGGAACACAATATATAGAATTATACCAAGTGGATAAACCCACACAGATATAAACTGTAAAACAGGTTTCTTTTTCATTCCCAAATTTCTTGAAAAAAAAATCTCAGATCACTGATTCAGTTAAAATATGGTACCTAGAGTAGTGGTTTCTATTAAGGTTATCCTGAGGGTCATATCTAAGTGGCATAGATAACAAAAAAGACCATGCATATATTTGCATTTAGAGTGATATGATTTACATGTTTTTGCATATGCACATGTGCTGTGCATAAAATTATGTTAACTGTATGATCTGCCCTTACACATAATATTAAAGTTTAACTAAGTAGGCTGGAGGGGGTCAGTTTTTTATTTTTCTTGCATTGATTCCTTCTTAATACATCCTCTGCCACTGATCTATCTATATTGGGGAAGAAGTGAAGGAAGGTGTATAGAAACTGGGCTACAGAGAGTTGATTCCTGACAGGGTTCATACCAGGTTCTCACTTGGATAGCTCTATACTCGCTAGATGAGTTTTTTGTGTTCCCACAAAATCAAATGCAGTTATGTGTTCTGTGTCAACAGAGGCTCCACCAACAATTACTTTAAAAATGAGCTCATACTATTAATAATTATTCCCATCTGTTTATTTTTCCCAGCTGTCCTGTATCAGATACAAATTCCCTGAGGGGATGAACGTAAGTGGACATTGTTAATTGAAAGCTTAGTGCGTACTTGCTATTATCCATTCTAAACACTTTCTATGTTTTGCAGGCCAGGCTGGAAGTCAAATCCAGGGCCTCCTACATGCAAGACCAGTACTCCTTTAGCTAATTTTTACCTTCAGCTCCTATCGCGACTCTATATTTAAAAAATAATAAAGATAAAGTTGGGAGTTATTATCCCTATCCCCCCCATGAGAGTTATAATGGATAAATGCATTAACCAAAGCTCTAGTAAACAGTGAATCAGAGACTATTTTATTAACCCACAGTGGATATCTGTGGAAAAATACAGGTAAGGTGCTACTATCATATTTGGTGTTAATGGCAAGCTATCTGTTCAACTCAAGTTCTGCTGAGTGTGATTAAAGCATTTTTCGTGCCTTTAAGCTGACCACCCTATCATTCTCTCTCATCCAGCAAACAACCAAACTATTTTCCCACTCATAGAAGCCATAAACCCAGAGTGCCATCTTTGAATATTCCTACTTATCTAGTCTCACTTCAGAGCCATCACATGGTCCTCATGATTCTGTCTTCCAATTATTTCCCAGCTCTCTTCCTCAAAGATACTACCAAAGCACCGTTCACTCATGTTTCCATAGGCAGCTGCTTTCTCCTTGTTCTTCTGTCTCTGGAGAGTGGGGAGAAGGACACAAAGGTAGCAGAAGACATCGTGGACACCATTATCTCTCAGAGTTTCATACAGATGCTAAATCGATGACAGTTCCTGAGTTCAAGAATTTCATACAAGAGATTCTTACAGGGGAAATTTGGAAAATGAATGTGTTTTTAGATAAAGAGATGGTTTGGGGGAGTTATAAAATACACATATGGTATTGATAAACTGGGAAAATTTCAAATTAAGAGCCATTTGATCTGGATACACCTGTATTGTAAGAACCAATAAACACAGAACCATGTTTCAGAAAGCTGGTAGAGAGCACCTTCAGTCTGGAAAGAAAACTGAGATCTTAGAAGCCCCAACAACTTACGTCAGATGCTTCCTGGAATTAATTTCTCATCATTCATGCCAACTTGGTTTCTTTTTTCCCCCTTCACTTCTCAGTGTAATATCCATTAGCTACCATGAACTCCAGATATTTATAACCAACAGTTATTATGGACTGATTGCGTGTCACAGTTCTGTAAAATAAATACATGAGAGTTGAGATTGATAATTAATTAGTAACACACAAGTAGCCACTCCACTTTTAAGGAGTTAAACAGATCAATCCTTTAATGTGTGTGTGTGTGTGTATACGTGTGTGTGTGCATGTTGTGTATAATGTGTGTGTGTATGCATGTGTGTAGGCATGTTGAATACATGTTGGTGCCTTGGGTGATCTTCAGCCACCCATATTTTTTTAAATCTTCCTTTTGAGGCAGTATCTCTCATCAGGACCTGGGCCTCATAGCTTAGAACAGGCTGGTTGGTCAGCTAACCCCAAGGATCCCCTAGTCTCCATTTCCCAAGTGGTGTTATCATAGGCTTAGGCCACAATACATGAATTTTTATGGTGAGTTCTGGGAATCAAACTCATATTATCATTCTTGCACACTCAAGCAAGCACTTCATCAGTGGAGACATCTCTCCAGCCCAGTTTTTCAACGTTAACAGCTTCAAAGAAAGTTGTAACTTTGTTTTCATAACTACTCTCCCCATTTCACTGATGAAGAGACTAAGGGAATACCAAGTGTATTACTGTGTATCACACTACCAATGAAGGTGAAATCCCAGGACTTCTGATGTTCAGTTCTTGCTCTCACATCATGCTGTTAAGGTGATGGGGCAACGTATTGATTAACAGACTCAATGATTCACCAGTTAAGCAAATGCTTATTGAACATTTAGCCTTTTCTAAGCATTTGGGTATGTCAGCGAATAAAATAGATGAAGATCTTTTTTCTCTGGGCACTGATTTCTTGGCAAAGCTTTAATATGATTCAAATATCCCTTTGAAAGGAAGGCTTCTGGCTGAGTTCAAGAAACTTTGGGATTCTTTCCTCTTAAGGAAAGTATCCTTATTCTATGACCCAACTCTCCTTAGGTCCTCAGTAGGAAGAAGATGGCTTGGACCACAAGTTTGAGGTTAGTCTTTATGACTACAGTCCATTGATTTGGCTGCATATCACAGCTATGACCAAATTATTTTGAGCACAAGACTGTTTGCATCTAATTAATTTAAATATACACACAATCATTGGAAAATTAAGTAGACAAAAACATTTTCATGCATCATAGGCATTTTGCAAACATATACGGTGTAACCTGTTAATTACATTTTTCCTTCAGCAACCATTTATCTTTGTAATGCCTTGCCTAATAACTCAATGCTTCTTGCTTACATTTTAACGGCTTATTATTTACTTTTCCAGGCTGTTTCCAAAGGGATTGTCTTGTCCAAAGGAAGAAGGAATATTATAATAACACAACACAATAAGAAAGAAGACAGTGTCAGATCAGAAAGCATTGCTCTGTATGTTTCTAAAAATGATTATGATCGCAATATTTTTAATTTTGAGTGAAATGGGTTTATTAAGTAGATAGCAAGGAAAAATGAGGGAATTGCAAGTAGCATATATAGAGAAGCAGCAGAGAGCAAAATATCATCGAGTTGGGCTCTCACTGTATCTAGCAGATAGTGAAGATAGTCCAATTGAGAGAGCAAGCAAAAGGCAAGGTCTTCAAATCAGGATCTTACGTTCCACAGAACTCAACTAGGGGAAGCTATGTTGAGGCAGGCACCATTCAGATATCTGGATGACGCATAGTCCTGTCTCAGGTGAGGCTTCCAAGTCATAGAATAAATAGCAGAAGACAGGTAATGTTGTATTGCACGCTCACAACGGACAGTAGAAACCCAAGCTCTAGGGAATTGAGGATGTCAATGGGATTTTCTGAGTAAGAAAGTCCCAGGCAGAGGTCCCCTCTGCCCTTGCCATCGACTTTTCATGACTGAACTTCTGACTTCCCATTCCCACTGCAGGCAATTTTACATCATAGAATAAACAATAGTAACCTTGATTGGAGATCATTCACCTTCCATCTGGTTCAAGGACACAGCACTTTAATACCTTAGCTTCCTGCTGTTTTCTGTTCTCCTTGCTACAGATGTAGGGGGCCTGCCTGCCCCAGGAGACAAGGAGAACCTCTCTGTTCTGAGTCTGTTTTTAATAAGTTTAACCACTGTAAGACAACTTATCATTATAATGCTCACTACAAGTAGGAAAGATCACTACAATAGCTATAGAATATACTTAGAAGAAATGAAACTTTGAACCATATTCTAACCAGTATCCTCTCTTGACTTTTCAGGAAGCCTCTTAGAAGCCACGGAATGGAAATCCTTACTAGGTTAGCAAGGGGTGTGTGTATTAAATGGCATCACTGATATGTACTCCTACATTTATACTAGGTATCATTATTTGGCCTTTTACCCACACCCTGTGGAGAATCTGTGACAAAATGTGTCTCTGTTCAAACCTCTACTCCCCTTTGTCATCTCCTCTCTATTCCTTCTGACCTTCATTTTCTGTTTAAAGTATCATCACAGAACCTAGTTTCTTCGTCTTCTCTCCAAGCAACCACCCTAGGAAATTGCTGTGTTCCAGCTGTGCTGGGCCGAATTATTTGAAGTTTGTTATTTATTACATTTTTTACTCCCTATTTTAAAGATGTTTTAAATTTCGTATCTTATTTTAAATTTATTTTAACCTATGAATACAAACATAAAATCTGATTATATGAATGCAGTACCATGTTATATTACCATACATTTATATATTGTGTAATATTTAAATCAGGATAAACATATTTATACTTTTTAACATGCACATTTCTTTATGATAAAATCTGCAAAATAGCTTTACCTAGGTTTTTGAAATATATGGTACATTATTGTGATGTACAGTTACCCTAATGTACAATACTTTATAGTATTTAAGTGAGTCCTATTTTTTCTGATCCCCATGTTTCTGTGTAATATACTTCTTTTCCCTCTATAGAGGACCTCCCTTTTAGTCTTTCTAAATTTAGAGCCTCATTCCTCATTTTCAAATGAGGAGTCCTTTCTTCTTCAAAGGAAACAGGTCCTTGTCCTTGACATCCTTCCCTCTTCTCTTGGTCAAGCTAAAATGGCTTCACTCTGGCTCCAGTATGCAGAACTTCTGGCCTTTTTCCTTTGGCACTGACACGGTAAATCATAAGAGAGGTGACAGATGCTATTTGCGAAGGTGATGAGGGGTGGGATTTGCCAGCCTTCATTTTTGCTTCTTGTTTATTACTAATTGTTGCTCTTCCTTCCATAGACAGAAATGAAATTTTTACCCATTTTACATGCAGTCTCTTAGCAAAACAAGAACAGAGTGATGGTATTGTCTCTGATAACCCTGTATGTGGGTCTTTGTTTGTTTGTTGATATTCTTGTTTATGCCCTTCCCTCCTTTCCTCCTTCCTTTTCTCCTTCCTGGTACAGGAGGTTCTTCTGTCTATGTGTTGCTTTCATTGGTTAAATAAAGAAACTGCCTTGGCCTTTTGATAGGACAGAACATAGATAGGCAGGGAAAAGAGAACTGAATGCTGGGAGAAAGAAGGCAGGCAGAGAGAGAGCTACCATGAAGCTGCCAGATCAGACATGCTGAATCTTTCCCAGTAAGCCACAACCTTGTGGTGACATACAGATTATTAGAAATGGGTTGAATCAAGATGTGAGAGTTAGCCAATAAGAGGCTAGAGCTTATGGGTCAAGCAGTAATTTAATTAATACAATTTCTGTGTGATTATTTCGGGGATTAAGCTAACCAGACGGCAGGACGTGGCCCGCTCGTCTCCTACAACACCTTCCTTTCCTCCCTCCCTCTCCTCCTCCTCCTTCTGCTAGATAAAGGTATCAGATCGTGACAAATGTCTGCTTGCAACATCCCAAAGCAAGGTATATACTGTGCTTGAATCACTGCTCAATCCTTAGTCAACCCCGTCTCACACATTTTTGAGGAAAAAAATAGCAATTTAAGGCATTTACTCTCTTGCTGTTTAGACTCATATATGTTCCATGATAGCCAAATGACCGACTTTCCTTGTATTACTGATGTATGGATATCATGCATTCACCTGGGTTATTTATGCTGGCCTAAGACACACATCCAATTTGATAATTCATAGCAGTGAGGACTTGTTGAAATAGTATAGTCCCTGGAAACCTAGGAGTCTCCTAATACCATGGACATCCATTTATGTTATTTATACCAGTTCACTGACAGAAAGAATACAGGAATGCTTTTGCTATATAATATAGTAACCTAGGCTCAACTATTTGCCTTTTATATCTTCTTTAATAATCTGCCTGATAGTTTTTAACAGCTATCAAAAAATAAAATCAAATTAAATTTACAACAAAAAAGAGTCTATTCTTTCTATGCCACAGCCTTTTCCCCTTCAGAAAAGAATTTGAGCACCATTAAAATGGATCATGTATACAGAGCAAATCTGTCCCAGCTAGGGTTTCTGTTTCTGTGATGGAATACCATGACCAAAGCAACTTGGAGAAATTGAGCGCATTTGGCCTAGGCTTCCAGATAAACTGTTCATCCTCAAAGAAAGTCAGGAAAGGAATTCAAGGAGGGCAGGAACCTGGAGGCAGGAGCTGATATGGAGCCATGGAGGGGCGCTGCTTACTGGTTTGCTCATATAGAACCTTGGACCACCTGCCCTACAGATGGCACCACCCACAATGGGCTGGGCCTTCCCCCATCAATCACTAATTAAGAAAATGCCCTTCCAGCTTGTCTATAGTCTATTTTATGGAGGCACTTTCTCAATTGAGGTTCCCTCCTCTCCAATGACTGGCTTGTGTCAAGTTGACATAAAACTAGTCAGCACAAAACTTATTGATAACAAACCACGGTATGGTTGAACTAAGAGAAAGTACCATGAGGTGCCCCTGCCTTTGGTATCGATGCTTGTTCTGCCAGCAAACTAGCTTCAATTCTTTGGTTCCAATCTTCATGCTCTCTTTCCATAAACATTTCACCTTATTCCATTATTGGACATTGTTTATTAATGGCTTCGCAACTGGACTCCACCACCTAGCCTGAGAAAAGATTGCTTTAAAAAAATAAATTTAATGAAAAAGAATCTTTTTTTAAAAAAAATACAAAGGTCAGCATATACACACACCACACACACACACACACACACACACACACACACACACACACACGATGAGCATTGCTCAGTTTTAGGCAAGAAAATTCATACAGTCATGAATGTTCATAATTAATTCAAAAGGAAACTCCAAACATTGTCAGAACAATGGTTAAAGTAACTAGGACCACTCTTGCTGTGGGAAGGGTATTGGTTAGTCTCAATTCTTAACTTGAGATACAGAGTCACTTGAGAGACAGGAGACATGCCCACCTTGATTAGATTTATTGTGGTGACAAGCTCCATCTCCTCTGTGGTTGGCACTATTCCCTCGGCTGAGGTCCTGGACACTTGGAGTGGAGCACAAGCATTGGTCACTCTTTGCTTTTGACTGTGGGTACAATGTGACCAGTAGCTCCAAACTCCTGCCGCTGTGACCTCCACAACACTATGGACTGTCTCCCTGAAGTGCAAAGCAAAACAATCCCTTTCTTCCTTATTTTTTTTTCTTTTCATGCATGAGATCATAGCAACATGAAAAGAAACTAAGACAGGCGATGAGCCTTGTCAGCTCAGTGGGAGAATTTCAGGCTAATCTCTTTGCATCTCAAATGGCAAAGCAAGGACACATGGGCAGTTGTTCTGTAGGTAATGGCTTGATTTAAGGCAAAGCAGTAATCTCTTCCAGTTAGATCTGACTAAAGTAGATTGGGCTTCTGTTTGTTTGTTTGTTTGCATGAGAGTTTCCTATACCAGAAGGTCCAAACTCAGCCTAGTGTTCACTATGCCGGGACAGGAAAAAGGATTTGGGAATGTCAGGGCTTCCCACTGGCCTCCCTGTGCTGGCCTGCGTGGGTTTGTGAACAGGACACCTGAAGGTGAACTTAACTTTTGTTAGAGTCTGGAACCTTACTCATTTTGTAGATGGAAGTGAGGTGGGGAGAGGTGAAAACCGAGGCATTGGAGCATGGCCAGTGGGAGCATATTCTAGACGGATCTGCTCCAGTATTAGAGCCGTGCTCCCTTACATGATCTGCTCCAGTATTAGAGCCGTGCTCCCTTATATTTTCTTTGTATTTTCAGTTTTTCCAACTGTTGTATTGGTGATAAACACCAAATACTGGAACTATGGACTTTGAGATTTTGTATTTTTTTTTCTTTTTTGAAATAGTTTCTCAGTGTGTAGCTCTGGCTGTCCTGAAACTCATTATGTAGACCAGGTTGGTCTTGAACTCACAAGTTCAGAGATTAAAGGTGGGTGCCACCACACCAGACTGAGATTTCTAAAATCCCATCCTTTCTTTCTCTCCCTTCCCTCTATCCTTTCTTCCCATCTCCATTCTTTTTTCCTCCCCTCTTCTCTCCGTCTGTTTCCTTTTCCTTTCTTTTTCTCCCCTCCCCATTCTTCCCACTCTTCCCCTTCTTTTCTCTTCTCCTTATCTCCTCCCTTCCTTTTTCTTTTCCCCTCCTCTCCTTCCATTAATTTTTTAAGAGTTCCCAGTGGATGCTTTCTTGGAGAAAAGATATTCTAAATGGGCGGAAGGAATTTAGGTTAGTACTGTACTAACGTACTCTCTCAGCCACTCTTCATGAGTCCTTTATCCTTTGCTGCATCCTGGTTCGTTGACCTGCTCTCTAAGAGCAGGTTCTAATGAGAACTGAGTTTGTAACACAGGCGCATTCATTAGATTTCTTGATGTTTTGAAAAAATGCAAAACCATAATGGTTTCTTAGAAATTCTGTAACAAAGGCCTCTGTTTAATTTCAACTCAGAATTGTTTAAATTTGAGCATTAAACAAGGAGAACCCAATTTATACCTATACTTGTTTCTCATTCTTTCTGTAGTAAACACCGATAAATATTGTCTTATGAAATACTATTACATGGTTTTGGTGCCCAGGAAATGACTTTGATGTCCTGTTACCTAATTTCTTCCAGATGTTCTTCTTTTAATAGTTCCCTCATCTTTCATTTTACAAACAAAAGGGAAGATGCCAAATTTAAGCTTTGTACAACCTGTGCATGAACCATCCTCCACTGGGTTGGTCCTCTCAAACCAAGAGACGCTTTCCTCTTTAAAGGGACTAGCTACCATTTCTCTCATTGCTCACCTTGCTATTTTCCCTGTGGAATCCTGCTACATTCAATACAACTTCCTTTGCCAGCAGTATAGAATGCTAATATCTGAGGTCTATATATTTCTTCATACTTATTCATTGAGAATGCTTTCCAAAGATCCTGCACCTATTTGCAGCAATATATATGAAGACAAGATAAATCCACTCTAGAACTGAAAATCACTTGATTAAGAGTTTCAAAACCTATTACAACTCATTATATCCTTGTGTCAATGTTTGTACCAAGAGGAGAAAATACCAGAAGAATACTGGGCACTTGAGTGAGGCCAGTCATGGTAACATAAGTCAGGACGCCAGGATGATAAGATCAAACTCCTTAAAGTGACCTATAGCAGAGTAAAGAAATATGACAGAATGATTGTCTTGTCTTTCATGGGCAATAATTGGTCTGGTGAAGGTGAGACAGCAAAGGGCAACATTGGGAGTGAAATGGAAAGGTCTGACAATCCACTGTGTTGCACATCCATCTCTGCAGGTTCCCGTTTAACCTTCATAACGAAGCCAAGAGAAGCATCATCGTTTCTTGCCTGTCTAAATGAAGGATCTGCATTGTCTAAATGAGGAACCTGAAATATAAACAAACTGAGATTTTTTTTTTAAAATCACATAATTACTTCACATTGAAGTTGGTATTCAAACTCAGTGCTTTGAATTTTGGTGGCAGTTTCAGGAGCTATTCAGAGAATGGGAGACAAGCAGATTCTCACTGAAATAACCATTTCAGTGTCTTCTCAGTATGTGCCCCAGTCAGGGCAGGAAAGAAAGTCTTGATGAAAAAGGAGACACATTTTAGAGGGAAATACAGCTTTGAGCCCTTCCTGGGTCCTTCAGGAAGCAAAACAATGGAGGAGGGCAATGTGAGCGTCCAAGGTGCCAAGGAATTGAAAGAATTAGCAGACAGACATTCCCCATTATGTTCCTGTAAGGGGCCAGCGTCAAGACTGTAGGGCAGGCAACACTGCTAATTTGTGTCAGTGTGAGGGCAGAAGATGCAGGGATCGGCTGTGACTGGCATGAATAGGTAGAGTAGTCAGCACACCTTCAGAAGAGATCAACACCTACCATACAAAAGGGTTTTTAAAAATCCAATAAATAAAGCTAAACGGAGCTGCTAAACCTAATGGTGGCATGCAGCCATGGCTTACTGGCATCGGAGAGCATCATTGTGTAACGGCTGAACACAACCAGCTTGCTGTGCCGGCAGCGTGAGGCCCAGCCTGCAGAGCCAGAGAAAGATCTTGAAGTGATGGAGCAAGTGGCATGATTTGCAGGTGCTTTTGTGTAGCATTTCATGGGTTGGCGACTTACCCAGGAGGTCGGAAAAGCTTGACCCTAGGCCAGCAATTCTGATACCCATTTTGAGTTGGGAAAGAAGCCAGGAGGGGTGGGGACAAGGTCTGGAATCCACAGGTGGCTTCTGATTTGTTTCTTAAAAGGGAATGGAAGGGGAACCCAGTAAGCATCTTCGATAGCATTTGTATATTCATCTTTACCAGGTAAGTGTCTCATGATAGGATTTATTTAGTTTAAGCAACACACACTCTCTCTGCCTCATGTGTGTGTGTGTGTGTGTGTGTGTGTGTGTGTGTGTGTGTGTGTGTGTGTGGTTTCCAAATATGCTTACAGGAGGGATGGTTTCCATCAACTCCTGAGCTATAGCTGCTGTGCTGTGCTGTGCTGTGCTGTGCCAGGAACAAAAAAGAGGGGAGCCTGGACCACATTCTTTACCTCAAAAGGAGAAGGAATGAGCTCGTGCTTTAAAACCTGTTCCTCCTCGGTGCCACCAATCCTCTGCCTTCCTTTGACTTTTCTGTTGCCCATCATGCAAAACACGGTTTTAATTTTAAGAAGCCAAACAAAATGGGAGCTCCTTTAAAATGAAACGTTAAATATGAGAGTGATGGACGCTCTGCATGGTTTGTTTTCCTTTTTCAATGAAAACAGAGCGCTGGGGTGTGGCTGCTGGAAGTAGGTGAAGCTTGAGCTCTCCCCACAGCAGCTGCCTGGGAGGAGCAGCAGGAGCTAAGAATCATCACGAAGCATCTATTGCAGAGTGACGTCCTTTGTCCCAGGCAAAGTCACAAGCTGCAGGGATACACTGCCACTTCACTGAGCCACAGGGTCTTCTTTGCCTGTAGTGGCTCTATGTTCTGTATTGGGAAATCAAAGAATAGTGATTTTAAAAAACAACAACAACAATAACAACCACAACAACACAACTCAGAACTGTCAAAGCTGCTTTCTACTGTGCTGCGGTCTGCCCAAGCATGGCTTTCAGGAGGAGGATTACATTGGGCTTTCCCATCCTCGGCTGGGCTCCATAGCTATTCCCGATGGGATTTCTATGGAATAATTCCCCATTAGCAGAAGTCCTTTCGTCTTTTCAGGTTTTTTTTTTTTAGATTTATTTATTTATCATGTACACAGTGTTCAGCCTCCATGTATGCCTGCAGGCTGGAAGAGGGCAACAGGTCTCATTACAGATGGTTGTGAGCCACCATGTGGTTGCTGGGAATTGAACTCAGGATCTCCAGAAGAGCAGTCAGTGCTCTTAACCTCTGAGCCATCTCTCCAGCCCCAGAAGTCCTTTTGGTGTTTAGTTTTTTGCTAGGACCCAAAGGTATAAATCTATTCTTTCTGTTTACAGTTGCCCGTTGTCTGCTCTTTCTCTACAATATGGCTTTTTCTTTAAGTAAATAAATTTTAACTTCTATTCCTAGTTTAAACTTATCTCAATAGGCTTCCACTTGGCTGGCAGATGCATCTAAGCATCGGTTGCTGACTCCAACCTGCTCTACATGATGGTGAGCCCTGGACTTCCTGAAAACTGATGTGAACCTATCCAGCTGATATGAACACTCCCTGTTCCTACAACGAAGTCTGATGAGTGCCCCATTGCCTAAATGCCTCCCCCACCTTTGGCTAGCCTTTCAACCTACTTGGGCCTGGATAACACCACCCCGATGTCAGCTTGAAGCAGTTGCAGAAAGAAACACATCACCCCATCTCCCTTTTGCCCAAAGTAGGTTGAAAGACTGAGACAAAGGAAAACTCCCTGGCATGTGGGACAAGATAGTTAATATACTAGGTCCAGAGTTGTCAATTAATAGATTTATTAATATAAATAGTTCCATACCACCTTTAAACCAGGGGCAAACAGATTGGGTCCTGTCATCGTTGCTTGTGAAGGGGGAAATGTGGGGCCCAGCCATGAAAGCTAAGTCTGAGCATGTCATCCAAAGGAAGTTCCAACCATTACAACCTGGGACTCTGGCCATCAATAAATTTAAATGGAGTCTAGAGTCTCAATAGTTTACCCTGAGACAATGCCTGGCAGGCCGAGATGATCTGACCCCCCCACCCAAGAGCAGACCATTCAAAAGAAATTCCTGGCATTCCAAGCACTGTAGATAGAAACACCTGCCAGCACTCCACCAGGACACCCCTAGACAAATGTCAGCCAATCAGGGGTCCTGAACCTCAGAGACCCCTCACTCCCACCTTTACTACTATAAAAACCCAATTCTAATTGGGCTCGGGGCTCTCCGGATATTCCAATGTTTTGGACATGCGGAGAGACCGAGTTTCCAAACTTGATTAAAATAAAGGTTCTTTGCTTTTACAAAAAAAAAGAAAAGAAAAAAGAAAAAAGAAACAAACAGACATCAAAGTTGCTAGTTGTGAAGCTCATATCCTAAACCCGAAGGCAAAACTGTCTCTAGGAATTCTCCACTATAGCATCAGCCACACATGGGATCAGAATAATAATTTGTATTAAGCATCAGTAGTAATAATAATCAATAACAACGGTTATCATTGGTTGGTTATTTGTTGCCTGTTGCACATTTTCCTGCCTTATCTTCTTGGGTCTCCTCAACAAGGCACACAAGGATGTGTGATAATCCTCTTTCACAGATGAGCAGCAATTCCATTCCAAAATTAAGGCCTTGCCCAGGGTCACCCAGCATGTGAGACCTGGAGGCAGGGCTCAAATCCAAGGTCTTGACTATTAAACAACTGACTAAACCATACTGCCCTTGTTAACCTCACGCTATGCTACCTCTGCTTTGTGACTTCAGGGGATTCTTATAGGTATTTGTGAAGTAAAAGCAACTGTCACTTCGGTGAGATTCACTGCTCTTCAACAAGAGCATTATCACTCATGGAAAGCTCAAAGTGGACCAAGTGCTCCGTAGACACAGAAAACACTGCTGAGAAGAACGTGGCTGGAAAGAAGCGTGTGAAGGAGGATCACGAGGACGGACGTGTTAGACAAAGAAAGAAGATGGTATTTTTCTTGTACCATCCTCTCTAGGGTTCAGGGAGTTTTATAGGAGAGTGGGTGGGATGAAAATAATGAGAAGGGTTGTGAAACATCATCTTCCAGGCAGGATATGGCCATTCTAAAATCTCACAAACTCATAGCAAGTGCGGATGCCTGGATCGGGTTTGCACAAAATCAATCTGTCACCAGTCTGTCATGGTGGAGGGACTTGTGGGCCCTACTCATCACTCCGGAACATAGATTCAGAGAGAGTAAAAAATCATTGCCTTTAGGGGTGTACCCATTGGTGATGCTATTATGCAACCATAGGTAGTTTCAGTCCAATTGTCACACAGATAGCCTTGGTTAAGCTAAATGACACACAAAAGAAGACCAAAAGTCATGAATCATGGAAAAGTATATTGGAGGTAGTAAGGGTAGTGTTGATAGTGATGGTAGCTGGGGAAGTAGAGTAACAAGAACAGATTAGACACAAGATTGAAATTGTCAAATGACAAAATTAACAAAGTTTAAAAAAGTTAAAAGGGTGAAGAAGGTGGTGAGAAGTTGTCATTAAATGCAGCAGAACATGTAATTGCCAGCACGAGTGAGTGAGCAAAGGACACACAAACTGTTAGCATGAGACTCATGCTAGTCGGTGTGGGGAAGCTCCGAGCTGAGCAGTAGCAGACCTTGCTGAGATGGTGGGGCCAAGAAGGCTCCGGAGAGACACAATCCCAGAGACACTGGAAGGATCTGGAGGCTCTGAGGGGTGATGCTGAGAATTTGGAACATATTCTGTATGAAAAACACTTAGGTTTTAAAAATCTCCCTTGAGATGATATGGCGTGAGTTGAGAAGGCCAACATCTGAGGCAGGAGAATGCAGGGAGCAATGTGATGAATTGCTGAAATAGAGAAATAGGTGAATAAATGAAAGAGGCAGAGAAGGGAGAAGCCAGGACTGATTGGGGGCTGAAAGGGGCTTTTTGCCACGTACTGCAATTAGCAATGAGGTCTGCGGTTAGGATACACAGGATGACTCTGACATTTTGTATGGAAAAATAACTGGCTAGTTTTACAGACCTGTTAAATTACACAATGGTTAATTTCATACAATGGTAACTTTTCCACTTTTGTATTGTTCATCCATTTCGATCTGCTTTTAATGTGACCATATTCTTTAAACCTATCCATGACTTATGGAACCAGAATTTTAATGTTCACCAGGACCTTAGCAATCCTGTAATCCTAAACTCTCCCTTAACTTCCCCATCACATAGACAAATCATTTAAATGTGAGGTAATTCATCTAGAAGAACATACGATAGAGACAGGGCCAGGTGCTCCTCACATAAGGGCCACATGCTATATCTCTGCTTGGGCTCATTTCCAGGAAAACTATGTTCATTTAGATCATTTTGTCTCCCTTTCAATTCAGAGGCCAGCGTTAGCATTCAATGCTCTGATTGGTTCAATCAAATTAATAAAAGCATCTCTGTGCAGTGAGAAGAATTTTGCCTCATCTTTCAATACTTGGTCCTGTACTGTAGTCAGTGTACTGTTCATTCACGTCCTTGTGGATGCTGGGTGGGAGAAGGGATCGCGTATAAACATATCGACAATTGATTTCCTTCTAGTCAAGAATATAACTCTTTATGTTTTCCATCTATAGCCAGCATTGGAATACCTATAAGATATTTGTAAACTCAGGGTAAATAAAGAATCAAGAGAACTTTTCCTTAAGCCCTAGAAAACATCTCTTCAGGATAGCAATTAGAAGCATCGTGGGAACTGAAGACCTGTAGAATCCCTCCCAAGGCCATCTATATCTTTGTCTGAATGACTTCTTACTCATAGCACTTTCTACATATTTTGCTTTCTTGGCTCCTTCTGTGCCCCAGGCTCTTTGTTGAGAGATGACCTTGACAGTTCAGGAGTGCATTCTCCTCTCTGCCTCCAGGCCAAATATTTTTGTTTGAATAAGTTTTTGAAAAAAAAAAGAAAAGAAAGTTATGAAAAGATACCAACTCAGCCCTGAATATATAGTTTTAAAAGATCTAATAATATATTACTAATAACTTAGCTCAGTGTACCTTACTGGCCTAGTTAGCATACATGAGGCATTGAGTTTGAACCACAGACCTGTCAACAAATCAAATCAAATTAAATCGTAGTGGAAATACCGACTGGCAAAGAATCAAGCAGGTACTCAGAGAGTGGAATAACTCAACTTTAATTCACACAGGCTTGAACCTAAGCTAATGCTTTGCAAAATTCCAGCTCCTAGACACAGTGTCCTGGGGCTTTTATAGGTTGGCAAATGGCATTGAAATTCCCGTCTGCCTGACCATCTGCAGATGGTCTTTGAGTCCCGTGATCATCACGGGAAATTTTATCAGAGTTAGACATGTTTACAGGCACAGGCATTGGAGGTTGACAGCTAAAAATAGTCCTTCCTCAGCAAGCATGAGCTGTGATTTGAAGGAATAGCTGGGGTAATCATTTTTTAAGGCAGTTTCTTGCAGCCCTTGCCTTCCCAAGATAAGAAGGGACTCTAAAAAGCCAGCAGGACTCAGCTTGCTTAATTAGATATACAGCCCCATGCCTTTGTAATAATGTTGCTATAGGGAATGTACACACAGTCCAGCTTGAATAAGAGTAAAAGAAAGCAGTCTCCAGCAAAGTGGCATGTGCTAACTTGCTGCTGAGTCAGGCTTGACTTGGTAACACACTAGCCCCTCTCTTGGGTTCTAGATCCAAAATCGAGTCCTGTTTTGTGGGTGAGGATTGGTTTGCAGACCAGTGAGAGATGAGAGATAGCTCCATTGTAAGTTCATCAGCAGGTCTGTTCACCAGGAGATCACTGCAAAATTGTGTGGGAGAAAAGGCCTACAAAAACCAGAGAACATGGCTGTAAAGTAACAACATGTAGCACACATGTTTTATAAACCAATTGCCAGGATTTGGCATTTTACAAGTCTGGATATATTTATGATGGCAAAGTAAAGGCATGTCAGAATTCAGACCTAATTTTTAGATGTAAGGTTCTTGCAAGGCTGGTAAATGTTACTTGATTTTACATGTGATAAAGTGTAATTGGATTCTGTTGAAAATTACATTTTTTGGTCTGTCATCAGCTGTGGTTTAGGTGGAGACTAAACTTCAAATTAAGCAGACAGTCTGTCTTTATACCTGTTGTGTTTTTTTAAACTTTTCTTTTTCATTGTGGCTGATAGTAGTGCATACATTTACTTTTATAGTCCATTAAAATCATACACACACACTGGGGGCTGCCAGGATGATGGCTCATTTGGTAAAATGAGTGCCACAAAGACATAAGGATCTCTGTTTAGATCTCCAGCACCTATGTGAAAAGCTGAGCAGAGTTGCACTAAACTGTAACCACAGGATACTGAGGCAGAGACAAGAGCTCCATGACCAGCCAGTTTAGCCAATTTTTGGTGGGTTCTTGTGAGTTCACTGGTGAGTTTAGTGAGGGTCCGGTCAGACAGACAGACAGACAGACAGACAGATAGAGATGAAATAAGGTAGAGACTGAGGACGATATTCGACATTGACCTCTGACCTCCACATGCATACTTACACACACACTGCCTCAGTCAGGGTTTTTATTGCTGTGAAGACACACCATGACCACAGCAACTCCTGTAAAGTAAAACCTTTAATTGAGGTGGCTCGCTTACAGTTTGAGGTTCAGTCCTTTATCATCATGGCAGGGAGCCTGGCAGCGTGCAGGCAGATACAGTGCTGGCAAAGTAGCTGAGAGTCCTACATCTTGCAGGCAACAGGAAGTTGGCTGAGACACTGGGCAGTATCCCGATCATAGAAAACCTCCCCCACAGTGACATATACCCACTCCAACAAAGCCACACCTCCTTATGAGATTACGGCTGCCAATTACATTCAAACTACCACATAACACACATACACTTTCTAGGCACACACAAAGTCACACATACACACATTAACAGGGAAATAAGTTTCAGAAAACATTACTCTTACCAAATATAACATATGTAGATTCTTTTGTGCACCTTTTAATTACGTTCTTTTTTTTTAAAGATAAAATCCTGGTGAAAACCCTTAACTAGACTTTAAGTTCCACTAGTAGACTATAACCTAAAGTTTGAAAGTAAAAATCACTCTTTAAGATAACTTTTGTAAAGTCAGCCAACTTGACCTAAGCCAGGGACACTGTCTATCTGAAAGGTAGAAACCTGAAGAGATGTGAGGTGACCCTACTTGATCATATGAGAAGAGATGCAAAGGATGGTCTGGTGCTGGAACATTGCAGAGCAGACATTATTTGGAGGGTGAAGGAAATATAAGCTTTTGAGCCCATGACCATCATTCTCAGAGTCAAGCCTCCACTTGGTGGTAAACGACCCAGAGAGCAGAGAGGAACAATGTTATTTTTCTAATAAAATATCGAGTTGCTATTAATATTATTTTCTATGGCAATTATAATCTGTTGTAAGCCTGCACGGCAGGGACTGATCTTAATTCTCTCTTGTGTGGAGCCTGGCATCCTGTTGGCAGCCGGTACATGTTTATTATCAGTAATAACAATAATAATCCTGATAATGATAACGTGGCGATTAGACTCATTTGCAGTAACATCTAAAGCTAGGATTATAAGCGCCCCTTTCTTATGGTTTTCATTTTTATTGCACACAGTTTATCCTTCTTCTAACTGCAAAACAAGCATAGCTCCTATTCCCTGTCTAATTTAGTCCAGTCGACAAATATTAATACTTTTGAATGTGTTTCTTTTCCTTGTAGACCTCAAAATTAAATGCCTTTTCATTTGCCTCCTTGTTTGTCTTACTGGAGTCACTGACGAGGTCAGCGTAGTGAGAGCAGAGCAATTCATTTGTCAACGGTTCCTTCAGAAGCCCCAGAAAGAGCACAAAATTCCCCAGACCATCATTTGGATGTTCTTTCTGTGATAACAGCATAATTGATCTTAATTTCACAAAATTTTCAGTGATTAGCTTATCTTTTAAAACTAAGAAACAGGGAACTTGAAAATCAGCATGTACTTTCTTTCTAGTCTGTCAAATCTTATCATTTCAAAACTGAAGCTCTAATTCAACCATTTTAGGAACATAAAGAGTAAGAAAAGAAACTACCTACCAGCGAGGGGGCACAAATGCCCAAAGGATAAGTGTGACAGCAGAAAAAGGGGAGGAAGCCATAGGGTTAGTGTAGAAGGCAGTGTCCAGGACATGGCCGAAGCAGTGGTGATCTGAGCGCCAATCCAGGCCAAAGGATGGGAATAGAAGTGGGAAGAGATGGATTACAGGGATGGATAGGGTATTCTCGGTAGGGAGAAAGGAAAGGTGAAGTGGAGAAGAGCCCAGTTTCCTGTTCATGCCACCATGGAGAGGCATTTTGAACTGATGCTTCTGTCATATCAGCAAGGCTGGACCAATACCATTCTGCTTGCTTCATTCAAACATTTCCCCCCTTAGATTATGCATACATAATAATGTCAATATTCCCAATTGTGTAAATGGACTGAAAATTTTAGCATCATTTTCAGCATTACTCATCACATCTATCTTTACTTACTTTTGAAGTAGATTCACCTGTTGATTGCTATCCCAGTTGAAGTGCATTTGAAGGATGAGATATGAGCAGAGCTGTGAGCTGAAGGTGTGAATTGGGCATCCTGGAGTCCGTGACGGGCAGGGCAAACTGACTCTAGTTGCCTTGATGACTGACCAAAAAAGTTATGATAGTTTCCTCATTTTAATGTGGAAATAGGAATGCTTTCTGTCCAGAGTTATTCTGAGAAATAAAATACAGGAATAGATAGAAAGTATTTATCACAAATAAATCATTGTCACAAATACATCTTTGATACATTATAAAGTGTCAGCAAGAAAAATTATTGTTCTATATTCATTAGAAGACTGTGTTGTGGGCATTTTGTAAGACAGAAGAAACAGGTAAGAAATTATAGTTTACTTTAAAAAAAATTTGTATGTGTGATGTAAAAAGGTGGCATGTGTGTGTGTGTGTGTGTGTGTGTGTGTGTGTGTGAGAGAGAGAGAGAGAGAGAGAGAGAGAGAGAGAGAGAGAGAGAGAGATCTACTCTAGGGCCAGAGAAGGAGTATCCTGCACTCTCTTCCTTGTGCCACTAAGACAGCATCATTTTCTGAGCCCAGGGCTAGGCTAGTGACCAGCAAGCCTCAATAGCCATCATGTCTCCACTCACCATAGCACTGAGAGGGCAAGGGTGCCTGGTTCCACTAAGGGTTTTCACACAGGTGTTGAGAACACCCAGGCCCACCTATTTGACTTTTTATGTCAGCGAACAACTTAGTCGTAAGTGCATTGTGAACAAATGTTTCAGGCACCTGGTGAGGAAGGCCAAGTGGATTGAGGTATAGAGGGGTCAGGGGTCACTGATCGTCGGCAACATCTAACACCTTCTGCTTGCTCACACCCATTGGATATGAAAAGCTGAGCAAAACACATGCGCCCTTTGCTCCTAATGTTAAATAAGCCGAGGCTTCCTATAAATTAATATGATTTTCTTATGTCTCATGACACAAGGTCATCCAATTTGCTGGAGAAATGCCACTGAGTCTGTTGTAAGGGGAAAGTGCAGGTGCATTGTGTTTGAAGCTGCAACTACTGTGTCAACAAAATAAAAGCCCCACTCTGCTTAGTAAATGTATTTGCTTGGGCCTTAATAAACCATGAATGGGAAAAGGTTAATTGACAAAATGATACTTGTCTAATGCTGTCCCGAGTAGCACGCTCAGGCAGATGTAGGAGGCAGGGATCCCGCTGTGCTGACAAGCATGATGATTATAACCGACTCTCTTTGCCCTCAAGGGTGTGTAGCTTCTAGAAGCTTTCACCCCGGAATCTCACTGTCATGCTAGAGCTGGCCCAAGGTGGTTAATAAAACTGTGAAGGCAAAGGACAATGGAGTTCACATTTAATTTAAGTGTGGGGAGTCAAGGCCAGAGACTGACACTAACCTCAGATGTTGGGTGGAAATTTGATTCTGCATTTACATCTCTCATTTACTGAGCATTTAACCATGCACTAGTCACTGTGTGTAGTGCCCTCGCTGGTGGTCTCCTATGGCCTCACTGACCCAGTGAGGTAAGCATTAGCCACCCCGACACATAGAATGGAACCAAGGCCACCACAACACTCTTTGCGTTCCATGCTCAGTTTCCCGATGCACTTGGTCACACTGACACATGAAAGGACAGTTCCTTGTCCCCAACAGGTTGAATCGTTTATGGATAAAACAATGTTCATCACTTTAATATCTGACTGAGCACAGAGAGCAGCAAAGAATTCCTTCAACTTGAGACAGGCAATTGCTCAACGTTAGACTGGGGGATAGGGCCTTCCCAGACCTTCCTTTTTCTAGCTCCTGGTGGTAGAGCTGCAATTCCCAGAGACAACAGTAGACTTGACTGGAGTTTAGAGGAGATGGAGCTGTCAGGCCCGGGGGAGGAAGAATTCTCTACTCCATCCCTTATGAGTCATAAGCTGGGAATCCCTGTGACAAAACACAAATTAACAAGAGAAATACAAATGGAGGTTTAATAATACATACAACTCCTACACACGTGAGAAGCAAGTGGGAGAAAAAAAAATCTCCAGAGTAGATTTTTTTTTTAAAGTTTTTAAAGAAAGATACTGGGAATGAAACCTGGAGCCTGAGGCTGGGCTCCTGTGTGTGAGGTAAGTGTTTCTTCACAGTTTCCCTAGACACAGAGTCCATTCTCTGCTGTAGATGGGCTTTGAACTTGCAGTCCTCCACCCTCAGCCTGACGAGTAGTTGAGATTGCAAGACCATGCCATGAGGTTCAGCTCTGACAACAGTCGTTTTTACGAGTTGGGAATGAGAAAGGGATCCTTGAGGGTGGAAGGGAACCAAAAAGGGTAGTGGGCGGGTGAATATGAACAAAATATATATATCACACCATACCATAGTGAAATACAATGTCATGTAGAGGTAATACATTCTAATAAGAAGGAAGCTTAAAGAAAATTGTCTTCTCCTTCAGTCTTATATACCATTGTTCTCTAAAACAAAGAACTAATGAGAATAGCCAGAGGCGTGGCTTGGAGGACAAAGGCACTTGCTGCTGTGCCTAAGGGCCTAAGTACTTTGGATTCGTAATGGATCCACATGGTGGAAAAAGAGAACCAACTTCCACAGTTGCTCTGGTCTTCCATACAAGTCATGGCACCATGGCATGCACCAACTTTCCTGCTAAATACTCAAATAAATGAAAAAAATACATTAAAAATGAGTCAATGGGAGATATGCTTAGTTATCATTAAGCAAAAGTAAAGTGTGTTAGGCTGATGGAAGCCCATGTATTCTTTATTTATTAGTAATCTCTAGTATTTATGTATCATTCACTTATTTGTGTGTGTGTGTGTGTTGTACACTTGTGCACAAATGAGGCAAGAGGAAGCCAGAGAAGGCCTACCTTATTTCCTGCAGACAGGCTTTTGCACCCAATATGGAGCTAGGCTGGTGGCCAGCAAGCTGAGAGAGATCCTCCTGGCCCAGACTTGTACAGTGACAGATCTACAGGTGAACACATATCTGCCTTTTTATGTAGGCTCTGGGGATATATGGGCTCTGAGGATTTGAACTTAGGTCCTTATATTTACACAGCAAATGCTCTTACCCAATGAGCCATCTCCTTCTCCAAGACTCTCTGGCGTTTTAGTCTTCCCTTTCATCTTGGGAAAATGCTTTTGCAACTTGTGATTTTCTTTATAGATATAATTTTTTTCTTGAAAATGGGTAACTTTTCAGAGCTTCTCTTTTCTCATCTATAGCTTCTGAAAAAAATTATGTCAAAATAAGCCTTCCAGAGGCAAAATTTCACAGGGTCCCAGCCCTAGACAAGGAGCTACTGGCAACGTGTGACTGCCAGGAGAAGGAGAGTTAGCTTCTGCCTTGAATGAATCACTTATGGACTGTCTTATGTATAGCGGTAAGTTCTAAAATCACACCAACAAAAGCACATTCAGTCGGTCATATTTATATATATTTGTGCATATGTATACATACACACTTATGTATATAACTGTAATAATAAGAGACAAAGGGGTTATTAATTTGATACCAGGGAAACATGAGGACTTTGGAGGAGGGTAGCTGGGGTGAGGCTGGAGGGAGGGAAGGTGGGCAAATGATGTGATTCTATTTCAATGGAAACATATTGAAGTTAAGAGAAAATAAAAAATACTAAAAAAATTATTTGGGAACTGCATATTTGTTACTGGAATGAAAGAACTGGAATGTCCATCATTCAAAGGCCAGTATTCAGGAGATGCAAGTTGACAGGAAGGAATCAGGTGTAGTCATGACCTAGACCTGTTGAGAGGAGAGAGGGTTGTCACCTCAAATCCATGTCTTTTGGAACGTGGGTGTAGAAAGGACTTTTATAAAGAGTCTTATTGTTGCCAGGCAGCAGGCAAGAACACTAAGAGAGGGGCTCTTGTGTCTCCTGGTTCTCTGGTCAGAGCATCACCATGGACCTCACCCTCCAGCAGTCAGCTAGCGCCTGTGTTTTCGTTTGTTTGTTTCATTGTTTTGAGACAAAGTATATCTAGGTAACCCAGGTCAGCCTTGAACTCATGATCCTCCTGCATTAGCATTCTAAGTGCTGGGAATCACAGGCTTGCATCAACATGCCTGGTAAAGTTCTTATATTTTCTTCAACTAGACGTCAAGTTATTATCACAGCAAGTTGTATGTGTTGAATAAATGGCAGAAGAGGGTAATTATAGTGGGATTCAATTGTGTTGGATTCTGTAAAACCAAAGGAATACTTAGATGTTAATGCCTTAACCATTTTAGGTCATTCAACTGTTCAGAATTTCAAATTCTGGGAAAACTGAAAGATGGGCTAAAAGCATTTGGGAAGTATAATGCCCCAAATAGTTTTGTCAAGGATATCTTCCCCTAAAAGCTGCCCTGTTACATAGTCTGGTCTTCTGTGTCTGTGTTCTGGAGTATCATGCCTTGTACCTATCACTGCTTCTGCTGACTGTCTACTGGTTGAAATGAGAAGAGCAAACCCACCTCTGGATGTGCAAGTTAGAGGCACACACAGTTGCTTTCCTAAGAGTCAGCCCATGTGCAGGAAAAGGTCGACGCCTACTGACAAGGAGGAAAGTGACACTGTCCGAGCTCCTAGGACTGTTAGCCCTGGTTTAAACACAGCAAAATAACGAAACATACTTTCAAGTAGGATGGAGTTTTGTTTTCATAGTCACTGGAACAAGGCTTCTAAAACCTAAGTGTCACACAAGTGCATTCAAATGTATGGAGAGGTTGTTTTCTGTGCTGGAAGTTGGGGGCAGTTTGGAGTTTGCATCATTAACATATTTCTCAAGTGTGTTGACATTTCAGGAGCTGGTTTTGAAGAGTTTTAAAACGCTCTCTACCTGTCTCTTTCTCTCTCTGTGTGTGTGGGTATATGCCTGTGGATATGTATGTGGAAGAAGGTGAATATATGCCAGAGTATATGTGTATATGTGTGTGTGTGGGGGGGTAGTATATGCCTGTGTATGTGTGTGTGTGTGGTTATATGCCTGTGTATGTGTGTGTGTGGGTATATGCCTGTGTATGTGTGTGTGGGTATATGCCTGTGGGGAGGAGTATGTGCCTGTGTGTGGGGGGTGGTATATGCCTCTGTGTGTGTGCATGTGTATGTCTGTGGGGGGCAGTACATGCCTGTGTATGTGTATATTTGGGATGCATGCGTGCACACTGTAGTTTCATGTTGGGTGTGTTCCTCATTCATTCTTCACCCTTCTTCTTGAAAGAATTTTC
>PVIU01007118.1:0-94760 GCA_004026605.1 Ondatra zibethicus | reverse complement strand
GTCTGTTTTTATGCCAATACCAAGCTGTTTTCGTTACTATGGGTCTATAATACAGCTTGATGTTAGGGATGATGATGCCTCCAGAAATTCCTTTATTGTACAAGATTGTTTTGGCTATCCTGGGTTTTTTGTTTTTCCATATGAAGTTGAGTATTGTTCTTTCAATTTCTGTAAATGATTGTGGTGGGATTTTAATGGGGATTGCATTGACTCTATAGATTACTTTTGATAGGATTACCATTTGTATTATGTTGATCCTACCTATCCAAAAGCATGGGAGACCTTTCCATTTTCTGGTAACGTCTCCAATTTCTTTCTTCAAAGACTTAAAGTTCTTGTCAAACAGGTCTTTCATTTCTTTGGTTAGTGTTATCCCAAGATATTTTATGTTGTTTGTGGCTATTGTGAAGGGTGATGTTCTCTGATTACTTTGTCAGTTTCTTTATTATTTATATATAGGAGGGATACTAATTTTTTGAGTTGATCTTGTATCCTGCCATATTACTGAAGGCATTTGTCAGCTATAGGAGTTCCTTGATAGAGTTTTTTGGGTGACTTATGTATACTATCATATCATCTGAAAATAGTGAAAGTTTAACTTTCCTTGTATCTCTGATCTCTCCAAGACCTTTATCATAAAGGGGTGTTGAATTTTGTCAAATGCTTTTTCAGTAGCTAATGAAATGATCACGTTTTTTTTCTTTCAGTTTGTTTATATGATGGATTATGTTGACAGATTTTCATATGTTGAACCAGCCCTACATCTCTGGGATGAAGCATACTTGATCATAATGGATGATTTTTTGATGTGTTCTTGGGTTCGGTTTGCCAGTATTTTATTGAGAATTTTTGCATGATATTTATGAGTGAGATTGGTCTGTAATTCTCTTTCTTGGTTGAGTCTTTGTGTGGTTTTGGTGTCAGGGTAACTGTAGCTTCATAAAAAGTTTGGCAATGACTCTTCTGTTTCTGTTATTTGAAACACATTGAGGAGTATAGGTATTAGCTCTTCTTGGAAGTTCTGGTAGAATTCTGCATTAAAACCATCTGGTCCTGGGATTTTTTTGGTTGAGAGGTTTTTGATGACAGCTTCTATTTTCTCACAACTTATAGGTCTATTTAAATTGTTCATCTAGTCTTGATTTAATTTTGGTATATGGTACTTATTTTAAAATGTCCATTTCTTTTACATTTTCCAATTTTGTGGCATACAGGCTTTTGTAGTAAGACCTAACAATTCTCTGAATTTCCACAGTATCTGTTGTTATGTCCCCCTTTTCATTTTTGATCCTGCTAATTTGTGTGTTCTTTCTCTGCCTTTTGATTAGTTTGGATAGGGGTTTGTCAATCATGTTGATTTTCCTGGATGTTTTGTGTTAAGAATTTGTTGCATTTGTTGTTTTCTTTGATCAATGTGTCTATTTCCTCTAAAGTATCTTCATCGCCTGAGAATCTTTCTTCTATCTCTTGTATTCTGTTGGTTATACTTGTCTCTGCAGTTTCTGTTCATTTATCAAAATTTTTCATATCCAGCCATCCCTTAGTTTGTGTTTTCTTTATTACCTCCATTTCTGTCTTCAAGTCTTGAACTATTTCCTTAACCTGTTTGATTGCTTTTTCTTGGTATTCTTGGGTATCTTTGAGGAATTTATTAATTTCTTCTAACTTTTTGTTTGTCTTCTCTTCCATTTCTTTAAGGGAGTTTTTCAATTCCTTTTTAAGGGTCTCCATCATTTTCATAATGTTACGTTTAAAGTTGATTTCTTCTACTTCTTCTGGGTTAGGGTTTCAAGTCTTCCTCTTGCATGTTCGCTGGATTCTGGTGTTATCATGTTGCTTTTCAGGTTGTTGGAGGAATTCTTGCATTGGCACATGCCCATCTCTTCCTTCAAATGCGGCCAGGAGAGTCTTGCGGTCTTGGTCCAATCTTTGCTGTGGCTGACTGTGTACTTGGGGGTTTTTCTTGGTCTACCATTTCTTAGGTACCCTCAGCACTGGAGCTGGCTCTCAGATCCCCTCCGCACTGAAGCAGGCTGTGCTGGTGGATCTAAGGACCCCACAGATGGAAAGGAGTGCTTGGGGGAAAAATGGGATGGGGTAAATAAAGAAAGCCAGTAGCTGGGAAGATGCCCTGCTGGATGGCCAGAAATGTTTAGGGAATTGGAGGAGGCCTGGACTCCGTTCCCCAGGACCATCTGGCCGGGCTGCCACTCACTCACCACTCTGGATTACTCTCCTGAGTACAGGAGCAGAGCCTCTTGCTGGGGAGGTCAATTGATCCTTTCATGGGGTTGCATATTAGATATTTGCATCACAATTCATAATAGTAGCAAAATTACAGTTATGAAGTGGCAATAAAATAATTTTATGGTTGGGGTCACCACAACATGAGGAACTGAATTAAAGGGTCACAGCGTTAGGAAGGTTGAGAATCTTCATAATAGACAATAACAATTTAGTTAAGCTGTGTATCTGTTGGTTTCCTAGGTAAAGAGAAAACAACAACAACAAAAAACACTCTGCTCTATCCTCTCTTCACCCCCAAAAGACATAACTCTGCAGGTAGAAGCTGGGAGCTAGCAAAAGAAACATCCTTAAAATAGACTTCAAAAGACAGTATGAGCCAGGACATCTGATTATGTACTTAGGATACCTTTTGTTATTTATGAGCCTCAGTTAAAAGCTCATTCAAATTTTCCAGCACTCTAGCATCTGTGCTATGGGATGCAAGACACAGGTTATGTCATGAGTAGTTCACAGTAAATGTAGACAGATTGAGTAAACTGGGTTGAGGGTATTGAGCTGAGTTGCAGAAGCTGCAGTCTGTTGGAGTTCCCCCTACTGTCTCTGGTGAATCATACAAATACATTCTCACAGGGCAGAGGCCTAGTGTAGAATTAATTCCGGCAGAGTGTAAACTGTACAATATCCCTATGAATTCAAGGCTCCAGATGGAGTTGGTGGCTGTCTGAGATAGTGAGACATAATTATAATTTTTTGGTAGATGGCAGAAATAAACTATGTTGTTCTGATTTTTAAATCAGAGACTCATTCTGTAGTCTAGGATGGGCTAGACCTCATGGTAATCCTACTGCCTCAGCCTCCCACAAGCTATGAATACACATACAAATCATATTAAAGTAGCAATTGGCCTTTTGGAAAAGATTCT
Organism: Ondatra zibethicus; assembly: GCA_004026605.1. Taxonomy (NCBI): domain Eukaryota; kingdom Metazoa; phylum Chordata; class Mammalia; order Rodentia; family Cricetidae; genus Ondatra; species Ondatra zibethicus. Next base: position 91,591 of record PVIU01007118.1, on the reverse strand, counting down.
CACATGATCTTTTGTCTAAATTTTCTTCCTCGTTATATGGTATTGCATGTGGGTTCTCATTCTCAGGAATGAAAGAGGCAGTATTCTTTAATAAAACAGAAGACAGTGAATTCATACAAAGATGACCAAAAGCAGAGGTATTGAAATTTTCCATAGGAGAATACTCAAAGAAGAGAAATGAAATAGTTCCTAAAACTGAAATTTAAGATAAAACAAGCAAAAACAACACCCCACCCAAAAAAACTTAATCTCTTTATTTTCTAATGAGAAAGAGAAAGAAAGAGTATAAATTTGGGAATGAGGGAAGTGGGAAGATTCTGGGAGAAGTTGGTAAAGGGGAAACCATAATCAGAAAATACTGTATGAAAAAATATATTTCAATAAAAAAGAAACCACTCATAATGGTACAGCTCAAGAAAAAAAAACAAGGTTTTAAGACTTGACTATTGAAAATATAAACCAAGTACGTGGGAGGAAATATTAAACAAAATAGAATATAATAGCATATTCTTGTAAAATTGAACTCAAATATGTCTCCCAAATCTATTACACTATCAAATTTTACAAGGATAAGAAAATTGGATTGTCTTCAAATATCAGGCGACAATTTTTCAGTAAAAGAAAATTTCATATCTTTCAATGATTTAATATCTAGCCAATACTATTATAATAAAATACCAAGACAATCTATCTATATGTGAATGGATAAATGAATAAAGAGCATCTGTCTGATATGAGAATTTACATATAATGATACTAATGAATATTTCTCAAATTCCTGAAGAAATGGCTCCTTTGGGGACCACCATAATAACAGTAAATTATAACGAAGGGGAAATGCACTAACTTACATCTTACAAATACAGAGTTTAAAAGACAGAAATTTTAATTCAAGAACACAAAGTAACTTTTGATTGATTCCAATCTAGTTTCAGACAACACAGATTATATCGTTCTTTTCACAACTAAAATATTTTGGCAATTAAACTTCATCAAGGGAAACAGAAATTATAAATTCTTGTCCATCCAACTAACATACATATCCTTTATCCTCAGTCCTAGTTGTAAGTAGAGTGGTGATGTCATGTATGATAGGGCTCCATGGATTCCATCCTCAACATGGTCATGGAAAACTGGAACTCCGACATTCTGAAGTCTTGAAACATACATAATTCCATCATCTCTCAGGACATCATACTGACAGGTGAGAATGTATGTTTGTGGCAAATGCTGTAACCGGGCATCATCAGCTAATAAGGGCAGTGCTCTGGGATCCATCAGGGCTGGCAGCGAGTAAGCAGATTTTCCAAGCACAGGCTCAGTGTACTCATGGTCCTTTCTGTACTTGTCAGGAAGAAGAGTGGTCCAGTTAACAAACCTGAACAGATGTCTGGACTCCAGAGGCATGTGCTGGTTTTTTCTCATCGCCTGTGGAAGTGCCTCATCCTTGGTGAAAAACAGACTCACAAGCTTTATCGCTATGTCTCTTGTGAGAACTATACCATGTTCATTGTCTCGATGCGATGGCAAAGATGTATCAATCACCTGTAAGCCAGGATAAAGTAAGGCTTGCAACTTGAGTTTATGCTTCACTTCAGGATCAATCTGCACCTGAAAAATATGATTTCAGTGAGGCAAAGGTTTTCCAATATTCCAAAAGACAAAATGTAACCATGACAGAGACATGGGAACAAACCTATGCAGAGTGCTGTTATAAAGTATGGTTATGTCAAAAATGCCTATAATACCCTTGATCAATACTAAGTGTCAAACCATTGAAAGATCATTTTAAAAATGTTTCTTGGGAAAGGATGAGAGTAAAAATAAGGGGGTACAGTGACAGCAAGCAAAAGGAGGACAAATATACAAGTATGTTTTATCAAATGTAGCTAACAGAAATAACACAGTCTTAAAGATGATGGAGGAATTTAAGTATTTAGATTTGTAGAAATTGTTCTTGACAACTGGCCAAGGTGCAGAGGATAAGAGTCTGCAATGCTCAGCCCCAAATGGGACAAATTAGACTCAATGTGTTTGTTAAAAGAGGAACTAAATTTTGGTGGTTAGGAAAGAGGGGTGTGTATCTTGGAGGAGTTGGAGAGTGGGTCAATATAATCAAAAGGCATGGCATGGAATTTTTTTCAGAGAACTATTATTTGGAAATATATTTCTCTCTTATACAATACATCTGGGCCACAGTTTCCTCTCCTTCCACTACTCCTAGCTTCCCCTCCACCTCCTCTCTGCCCCAAATCAACTCTGTCTCTATTTCCTTTCAGAAAAGCACTGGCATTCAGGAGACAACAACCCAACATGAACAAACAAAATATACTAAGACAAGGCAAAGACTTCATATTGAGGCTAGACAAGGCAAACCAACAGAAGGAAAAGAGTCCCAAGAGAAGGCAAAAGAGCTAGAGACACAGCCACTTCCACTATAAGGAGTCCTCACAAAAAAAAAACCAAACCAAACCAAAACAAAACAAAACAAAAAAAAAACAAACAAACACCAAGCTAACAGCCATAACAATAAATAGAATACCTGAAGAAGACCTTTCAGGGTCTGCACTCGCCGCTTTAGCAAGAAACTAACTTCTTTTTTTTTTAAAAAAAAAAAAGATGAAACGAAGCACACTAGTATCTAGTATTATAAAGAAAGGGAGAATCCTCCTTAGCAGGACTGAGATGAGAAGAGAGAAGGAACTGTCACTGAGGTCCACAGGCATCCCTTATGATATTCTACAACAGATTTTAGGATAGGCTAACTATATCTATGTATGGAAAAGGTATCCCATAAGAACTGTCTTAGCTTGTTTATTGGTGTCATGGTAACAAATCATTTTAAAGTACAGGAAGCATTGAAATAGAAATTAAAATATAGAAAAATAGTCAAAGTAATTTTAGTAGAAAACTCACCAAATCTAAGGAAGTAGACATTTAGTACCCAAAACATCCATAACTAATAGTAATCTTGTATCATGTTATTGTTAAAAAGCTAACACAGAACAAAAAGAATTTTTAAACCTGAAAGTGTGAAATTGCTTACAAAATGAAGCATACTAAACTTCTATCTAATCAAAAACCTATAGGATATAATAAATTTTCAAATAATTTTAATATAATGAGATTGAAACAGTAATAAAAGTCATACAAGGAACAAAACCTTAGGACTGAAGAGATTTGTCAAACGATCCCATAAGCTAGTCTATAGTCACCAAAAGTACCTATAAAATAAGAAGGGTAATGATGCTTTCAACGTCATTCTATAAAGACAGGATAGCACTGATAACAAAGCTGGATGAGGCTAGAACAAAAAGGCAAATCATAGATCAATTTCCAAGGTAAACACAGACTTAATAACTCAATAACCAAATCAAATTCAACAACCTTGGAAAAGATCATATAATAAGATCAAGTTGACTTTATCTAAATAATGAAAAATATATACATATACAACATATACATATTACATATACATATACAACATATACAAATTTATAAATAAAATTCTGCATGCAAATATAATGAAGAACAAAAGCTGAAATAGTTACAAAAGATGTGAAAATTTTCTTACAAATCTACGATTCCTTCATGATTAAAAAAATCTCAAAGAAACTAGGTAAGATAGAGTATATTTGAGAAGAGCTAAACTCAAGAAATCACTAGCCACCAATAAACCAAATGAAAATATATCCTCTAAAACTACAGGCACCTGCTCTCACCGTGTTGCTTCAAATAACAGTGGAAATCTTAACTGGAGAAATAAGAAAGAAAAACATGATCAGGTCAACTAGAAAGGAAGAAATTTATTTCTGCCTATTTAGAGATGATATAGGTAAATGTACCTAAAAACCTATAAATTGTTATATGGAGGCAGCTTGTTCATTTCCCAACCCCCCAGCAGCTCAGACCCTAAATAATCACACAGAAACTATATTATTTAAAACACTGCTTGGCCCATTAGCTCTAGCTTCTTATAGGCTAACTCTTACATCTTAATTCAATCCATCTCCATTAATCTGTAGTTCACCACAAGGCCGTGGCCTACCAGCAAAGTTTCAGTGTGTCTGTCTCTGGCAGCAGCTCCATGGCTTCTCTTTGATTCCAACCTCTTTCTCCCAGCATTCAGTTTAGTTTTCCCTGCCTAGCTAAGTTCTGCCCTGCTATAATAGGTCCAAAGCAGGTTTTTTATTCATTAATGGTAATCACAGCATACAGAGGGAAATCACACATCAATAAATGCTCTACCAGAAGGCTCTTAAATGTCATAAATACTTTTGCCAGAGCAAGATGAAATAAAATCAACCATCACATTCTGGAACCTTGGTACAAAGTTTAATAGCCCCTCATTGTTGTATCCTTCACTCCTGTAAAACTAGGACCACACACACAGTCACATTCTACTGCCAGTAAACATTGTATACTGGTCCCTTTGTACCATGATGATGGTGGCCTCCGTGTGCCTTCATAGTTTAACTGAGGAAAATTTTCCTCAGGCATTTTCTTTTCAAATAAAGTTGTATGGTGAGCTCAAATCTTGATCAATGGGTTTTTCTCTCAAATCTATTCTATTGCACTAGGAAAGTTCAAATTTTCTCCTCAATGACACTTATCTCTTTAATAACTGTAGTTACTTTGTCTGAACTCTCCTTGCCCTCAATTTAACTAGATAAAAGTTCCTTTACTCATCAACTTGTGTATTTCTCACACTTTCTGCCTTGTTTTATGCTTGCTTCTACTGTAAGTCTGATGAATAAAGCAAGCAATAATTATGACACAGTCTAACTGCTATGCTGTTTTAAAGACACCCTTTGCAAACAAATTAACCCATTACTTTTTAATTCAGCATCACTCAAAATCTCAAGACAAAGGCAGAAGACAGCCAGATACTTTGAGGGTAAATAGCACAAATTGCTTTTAACCTGGTTCCCAACAGAGTATGTGTTCCCTATCGAACACATACTCATGAATACAGTCTTTACTTCAGTTAGCGCTTGTATCTTCTAAACTTTCTCTATCATTGGCTGTCAGTCACTCTTATATCACTCTACAGCTTCTCTAGGCCACATTCCTTCTACACAGCAGCTGAAACTATGTGGTCAGGGAGTCATGGCAATGGCTTCAGTTCTCAGTGCCGATTTTATGTATTAGTTACTTCTGTTGTTTCTGTAACAAAATGCCTAACAGAAACCAAGGGAGAATGGGAAACAGCCCACCGTAGTGAGGAAACAGCAGGCTGATCTGTGTCAGTGAGAAGAAGTGATTATTGCTTGCTTATATCTCAGCAGAACAGGGAAGGAGTGATGCAGGTCCCCCCCCCTCCCGCCCCATATCACCCTTGGTCCAGCCAGACTCTATTTCTTTAAGATCACACAACCTCCCCTGCTAAATTTATAAGTGAAAATTATCAGTAAAGAATGTAATACGTGGGTGAAATCATCAGTCAGCCTGTTTCAACTGACAGCTACAGACTATTTGAACAAATGAGATATAATACCTTCTAGAATTTACCAACTTCTAAAGCATTTAGTACATTTTAAATTGTCTATTAACAATATATTCATTTAGAAATATTTGCAAAATTAAGGCAATAACAGTTACAAATGATACTATATTGGAGACTGTAGCCAGTACATTAACAAAGGGGAAAAAGACATAAGGATTGGAAAGGAAAGCTCTCTAGTTATTAAAGATATGACTGTCAAAACTTCTAGAAAACTTAGAACTATAAGTGAACTTATCCAGGATATGACAGCATGAAGCTAATATAAATATATGTTATAATTTTATGTGTCATCAATAAATAACTGAGAACTATTTTAATTGTTTTAAAAAATAATTATAAACTAAATTTAATAGGAGATTTGAATTATTTCTACTGTTTAGCATTTTAATACTGTTATAAAATTGAAGAGACTCTACTCAAAAATGAATCTAGTGTGTTTTAGCAGGAAGTTTCAGTATCGACCTGGCAGTAACTATCCCAGCTCCCACAGATCCAGTACAAGCCTAATTAAAATACTACTATGTTTTTCTTTGTTAAGGAGAAACGAAATTATCTATAACGTTCCAGTGCCCGAGAAAAGCAGCTCTAGAACCACCCTTTACAAAAGAAAAGGATGGTTGAAATAAAAGTATTTATCAACATGCAGATAGGTCTGTAAATCAATATAACAGCAAATATAAAGCCCAAATTAGTGCTGTTATGATTAGTTGATGCTTCCCTCAAGCACCATTGTAATTCTGTGGGAACGATTGCTCCTTTTCAAGGAATAACACCAGATGAACAGGTCTAGCAGAGGAACAAGAAACTGCAACCATTCCCAGCTGCAGTAGAGCCAAAAATGCCGTACCTGCTGAGTCACCGCTGCTGCCAGAGTGCCCCCAGAGCTGTCTCCTGAAATAGCAACTCGCGTCGGATCTACTCCATATTTTCTAAGAATTTTATCTTGAAGAAAATACTTGACTGCCGTGATGCCATCTTCAAATTGTGCAGGGAAGTGATGTTGAGGAGCTAGCCTGTAGCTGAAAAACAGAGCAGGAATGTGCAACAAGGTCTTGCACATCTAAGGCATGCAATTTAACCCCAAGCCCTACCGTTCAGCTTTTAAAAACTGGTCCAGGGTTTTCTTCTAATGTTTAATTAAAATGAAAATCAATATAAAGGTATTTGAAATGTGTAATTAAGTTAATAATGGATGACATTATGCCTGAAGTTAGCAAATTTTTAATAACCCACTTAGGTTTGTAAGTAAAATTTTTATTTCAAGTGCATTTATACTGGAGATATTCTATATCTGCCTTTGTCTTCCTTCCCTCCCTCACTCCCTCCCTTCTTTCTTTCTTTCTTTCTTTCTTTCTTTCTTTCTTTCTTTCTTTCTTTCTCTCTCCTCCCATCCTCTCTCCTTCCCTCCCTCTTTCTCTCTTTCTGTCTCTCTTTCTCTTCCTTCATCCCTGCTTAAATTTCCACTCCCCCCTCTTGTACCAGTTCTGTACCTTGTCCCCCACCCCCACCCATCGACTCTTTCTCTGTTTCTATTCTATTCAGAAAGGGCAGGCTTCCCACAGATATCAACAAAACATGGCATATAAATTGCAGTAAGACTAACCAGCTTCCCTCTTATTAAGGCTGGACAAGGCAACCCAGTATGAGGAATAGGGTCCCACATGATGGCAAAAGAGTCAGGGACAGTCCCAGTCTCTACTGGAAGGATTCCCACTAAAAGACCAAGCTACACATATGCAGAGGGCTGCATCAGTCCCATGTAGGCTCATGTTCTTAATGTAACTGGCTATTCTTCTGTTTTTGTTCTTTAGAATGTCAAAATTTATAAATATATTTAATGTCAAATGTTGGTGCCTGGGAATTATAAGAATAATAAACATGTTAGCACCTACTTCCTTTGCAATGTCATTATATAAGAGTAGCAATATTGGATTCTGATTCTGTTTTTAGTACTGTGAACCAAGGAGAAGATGGAAGAAAAAGTTCCTCTTAAAAATGATGAATTTCAGAGTCAAACCCAGATTCAGAAATCTAGAGTATATTACTATGAGTAAGAAAATGGTGGTCTATCCTAAGATACTCCAGAATGCATGCTCCAAATACAATCAGAGTATAAAGTCACTCAAAGAGCATATGTCAAAAATTTCAACTGGTCCCAAACTTCATTACCTATAACTCTCTAAATAATAATTATTTTGAAAGCAAGCATTTTATTCCAAGCCTAAATATGACCAAATGCCTCAAGTGTGCAATGATTAATTTGCTCCCTCCAATCTATGTGATATGGGACACAACTGATAAACATAGGATTTAAATGAAAGGATCTCACAAAATGTTCAACTTAGGATATAATTTAGTGGTTTCTACAATTTAAGGAAAATAGTTTAGACCCTGAACTCCTTTAAGGGGTAGTCTATGCAGCAATTGTCACAGATAATATATAGTAAAATTTAAAAATTACAGTTTAGGAATAGATGTGTTTTTCAGAAATTGAGTCTATAAGCAGTTAAGACAAAAAACATCGCACTAATCAAAGAAATATAGCTCTTACTCCATTCCCACAACAACGGCATCAAGTTTGTTTGCAGTCCATCTATTCAGGAAGTCAAAAGCCCTCTGCTCTAAAATGAAGAGAGAAAGGTCAAAGCACTCCTTGTAATAAAAAAGGTAATAATGATAGGTATCTATATGAGAAATGTGATTTCAGGTTTTTAGACAGGAACCTAAGTTTCCTACACCTTGTTCCATGCATAGGGCACTAAAACAATTCACCATTCTTGATCTCTCTCCAGAGATGAAGGGATGATTTGTGAATTGATATTCTAGGCTTGGCACATTCTGGTTTCATCTTGCCCTCTTCTATCAGCCACACAATGACCTTTCTCATATCCCTTTGTGGACTGGTGCTCAGTCTGTACTTCAGTCTGGAAGATTTAGACAGTAGAATAAGCTAATTGGGCTTCCTACAGTCAATACAGCTAGGTCTATAATCCAAGATTCTCCTATCAACAGCCAAACATTAACTCTCAAATTCTTTATTAGAAATAATCATTTTAACATTCATATACATGAAATCTTGGCATCATATCTCAATTGGATCATAAATTCATGAAGAAGGAATGCAATAGATATCTCTCTCTTTAAATACATATGTGTTTATGCGTAGATATGTAGGTAAATGAGAGATCATAGATAGATAGATAGATAGATAGATAGATAGATAGATAGATAGATAGATAGATAGATAGATAGAAATTGGTTGCCTAAGATAACAATGTAATTTCTTAAAACATTTGCTTTTTTGAATATGTCCCAATATATGATATTACAATAATTAGGACTTTAACACAAAGTCTAAGGTCATAGTTCTTAACCTGTGGGTCACTACCTCTTTGTGGTCAAATGGTCCTTTCACAAGGATCATATATCAGATATTTACATTACTATCCATAACAGTAGCAGAATTACAGTTCTGCAGTAGCAACAAAAATAATTTCATGGTTGGGGTCACCACAATAAGAAACTGCATTAATGGTTGCAGCATTAGGGAGGTTGAGAACCACTGGTCTAAGGAATGGCAACTGAGTTTTTAAAGATCCTTTAGCAAGTTAATGTAAGGCTTAGATGTACAAATAGGACATATTTATTCTCTTGAGTCATTATCTGCCTTCTGGACTCTATAAATCTTGAATAACTGGGAGAAAACATTTGGAATACAAAAACAATACTTTTCTTTAAGACTGTGCCAAGCATGAGGTAGGGACTGCCTCAAACTATCAGTTTTCAACATACTGAAATCTGTTGCCATTCTTGAGTTGCAAGGAAGCATACTCAGTTTTCCTTATTATATTAAAAACCTCACTGGGGAATATTACCTGAGACTAATATATAAATATATACATATTATTTTGAAATTTTTATGATTCCATTATTTTGTTTCTTTTTTATAGTTTACATACAGTCATTTTACATATATTGTTATAGTCTACTATAGAATTTTCTGAAGATTTCATAAAGGCGAATTTTTGATATTTTTACTTTTTATCAGCTGTATATGGCCGTTATTACAAAAGTCAAACAGAGAATCTGGACTTCATGGTTAGGCTTGTTATTATTTAGCTTTGTTTTGCCTTTTCCCCTTAGAGTCAAGTTGAACAACTTCCCTCTATGCTTTACTCCTACTGTTAATAATGTTATTAGTAACAAATCACAAACTCCCCCTTGTAGCAAGAGCATGTGTTTCTCATATGTATCCTGTCAATGTTGTAGTTGCTGAAGGTATTATGAACCCCAGGAGAAAACTCCAAAGCGATTGAATTGTCCATATCATTTTTTAAATGTGGCTTATCCCACAAGAAAGACGAAAATAAAATGCTACCTGTAATAAGGAATTGGTCTGGCGCTCATTTGCTAGGATGCTATTGCAGCCTTCAGGAAGCACTGCGTGTGAGCCCCAGCACTGCATAGGCCAGGAGTGAGGCACATTCTTATATCCCAGCCCTCAAGAGGCTGATGATCATAAATACTAGGTTACCACCAGCCAAGTAGTGAGTTCCAGAGCAGACTGGGATAAATGACTTCCTATCTCGAAAACAAAAGGAAACCAATGTTTTTCAGTACAGAGCAAACCCTGCAGTGAAAAACTCCATCAGGTCATTCATCATATATGTGTGTACCTATCATTGTGTTGGATATTAAATATGTACACCTCTATTAAGCATGCCCATGTAAGTATATTTCAATATGCCAATACTTGTATATTATAAACATGCAGCCATTCAATATCCTTCTGTGATGAACTTACTGAAACTTCCGAAACAAAAACCCCCACCGTGAAAATAGATCACAGCCCGTCTTGGGGCTTCCGACTTCCTCTTGGGTAAGTACAGACGCACAGGGATGTTGACAAAAGCTGTATCAGTTACTGTGACGTGTTCATCTGAAAATGGGTGTGTATAGTCCAGACTGATAATCATGGAAATAAACTCCTCGTATCTCATAACACCTACATTTTCAAGACACAGAGCCTATAAAGACAAAACAAAATTAGCAAAGTAATTCAGCATTAGATCTGTAATATCAGACATATGTGAAGAGAATGTTTAGAAGAAGAAAATTGAAAAAAAACAAAGTAACTGAATAGAAATAAAGAATTTGTAAAATTATCTCCAAATAATATTATGAAGATCTTATTGGGTGACCCTTCTGCTTTTGAAAATCTCGGGGGTTTTAGATTAAATATCATTCATAAAAGCAACTTTACTTACATTTTAAAGCCTTTTTGTATTTATTTCTCAAATATTAATTTGTAATAAAAATTATGTCTTATAACCCTTCTAATTTTGAGGGTTGTCATATTTCCATCTAAAGTTATTTTATTTAATTCAGTTTGTAAATATTATCATATGACCATATTATATGTTATCTAAATTTGATGGATTTTACTCTAAATCATTTAGTTTCCCATGGCCCATTTCTGTAAAAGCCTTTCTCGATTTTATTGAAGAAATTTTCCTGTGATTAAGTGACCAACTTACCTAGGAACTGGGAGATTTACTGAAAGAACAAATCTTAAAAGCTCCACATCCAAAGATGCTTTAAATGGTCTTTATTAGTGCACTATTACAGTGTAAGGCAGTTAAAGCTATTTTCTACATGTTGACGAGGGAAATGTATGCAGAAAACTGCAACCATATGTGTCAAGTCACTCACAACCCCGAGAAAAGTACATATGAACTCACAGAAACTGGAGCAGCAAGCACAGGGGCTGCATGCGTCTACACCAAGTCTCTGCATTTATACCATAAAGTGGCTTCCAGTGTAGTGTTTTTAAAGAATTCACGAGTGTGTGAACAAGTGGGTCTCTAGTTGTTGTGCCTTCTTTAGGGATCTTTTCCCCTCTGTCGGTTTATCTTGTCCAACTTCTATATGATGGTTTTTGTTTTATCTTATTTAGGGTAAAAGTTAACAACTGAACTGTCACTTGTACTTGCTGGGAGAGGGAAAACTAAACTTCACCGGGTACATTATTCATGCCAGGACAGGCCTCATGTTCAGGATAAGCTAACCAACACAAAATGGACCCCACAAACTTTTTGTGTGCTTTTGCATGGTTACAGTTTGATGGGTTTTCTGTTTTGTTTTTCACTCTTTGGTTGTTATTATAATTTGTTTTCCAGGATTTGGAGGTTTTATTGCTGTATTGGGTTTGGGGGCTGTTTTATTTCTATTTTATTTATTTATTCATTTATATATGAATGTACGCATGTATTTATTTGTTCTTCTCTCATACAATGCATCCCGACCACAGATTCCCGTTCCTCCGCTCTTCCCAGCGCACTCCACCACCTCTCATCTCTCCTAAATCCACTCCTCTGTTTCCCTTCAGAACAGAGCAGGCCTTCTAAGACTACTGGGTTTGTTTCTTGAGAAAGAACTTAGAGTTGGGTGGGAGGGAGGAGGAGAGGATGTGGAATGACCTGGTGGAGAGGAAGAATATCATCAAAATATATTTAAGTTTAAAGTTTAAAAATTATCTTAAATAATAAAAATATAATAAAAACAAATAAAAAGAAAACTACTGATCAATGTTTTCTGAACTTCATTTTTTAAAATCCAGGCATTGATAATACCAACAATAAATTTCTTACTGAGTTATATTAGAGTTTAGATGAATCAATATTTTTAGTGTATATAGCAGTTCATCCTAATATTCAACAAATCTTGCTTCATTATTTTAGTGTTCTTTATATTAATAATTCTGCAGAGGCCAGTGAGATGTCTCAGTAGGCAAAGGTACCTTCTTCCAATCATGAACATCTGCAAGGCCCATCTCGGGAATGAGGAGCACTGACCCTTAGACAATATCCTGTGACCTCTGCATATACCATGACCTGCCCTTTCCTCCAAAACACACATTAATTAATTGATTAATTAAAATGCAGAAAAATAGTTCTTGGATATTTTCTTGCTTATTAAGTATCATCAAATAGATGACCCATTAATGTAAGTTCTTGAGAAATAAGTATATTCATATAATTGTTTATTCAGTAAATTTGCTTTTTCAATTTAAATTTTAGCAATGGACTTATTTCTTTTATGCCAACATTTTCTGTATGTAAATTGACACTCAAGCATTTTAAGGCTCTAACAAGAACTAGCATTTTAAGGCTCTAACAAGAACTACTTATGTAGAGATTATCAGATGTTCTTCTAGCACGCCTGATATTTAATACACGGAACCTTCCCGACAAGTATTTGCAGCTGCCATCCTCACTATAAGGTAATTGGTGTAATGTACAGTTCAAAAACTTTTTCAAGGTTATATGTGGATTTTTACAAAACTCTTTCAAAACAACTTATGACTGCCCAACAATAACCTTATTTTTCAAGGCTGCATTACAATGAACTTTAGTTTTCACTTTCCTATGTTAAAAACCAACAGTTGTTATTGTCTTTGCAACCTTGAATTACAGCACTCTATGCTAAAATTACCAAAGATTTCCAAATTTGCTAGGATGAACTTTAATTATACCTTTATTTTGTCTAGTATCATTTTAGAAGTACAGGATAATATTTTATAATATAAAACACATGAAGTGTGTATTTTCATCACAGATAAGTGACGGTTGGACACATTTGGAGCTAAGAAAGTAACAGCAGTTTTGCAGTGGGTGTTCTGATAATGTGCTGCTGATGAAAACATGGATATTTATCACCCATGGGTTTAAATGCACATGAAATAATCAAAGGAGAAAGCCCAGAGTTTATCCTCAGAACTGATATGGGCTTGTTCAAGTATTCTCCCATTTACTTCAATCAAGGAACCAGAATATTTGAAAAAGAGACAGCTGTAGAGGAAGTGGAAGTCTCGTGGGACTAGCTGGAATACATAAGACTCAGAGACCAGCAACTACAGAAGACTGTGTCCTAGAACAGTGCCTCCTCTCTTACACCCTGGACTGCTGGATCTTCAAATTATCTCCTAATGTTTTGCCTCCAACATCAGAGGGCATTTTTGGAAGGTACCCATTTTGCACATAAAAGAGCACAGATTTGAAACAAGGCAGTTTGGGGCTCAAGTTAAAGCTGTTACTCCCTCCCTGTATGCACTCTTCTGAATATTTTTGTCCTGTCCTATGAGCTGAAATATTTAGAAAACAATGGAGATATATGTATATGCAGCTAAAGCATATATATGGCAAAAATGTCAGCTTCTGACGATAAGGGAACTATTTATACATCCATTATATCCACCCTGCATATCCTAAGATAACCCCAGAAATTCTGCAATTTATAATTGAAGGTATACAATAGAAGCTATGGCAATAAGAAAAATGCTGTTTTAATATGAAATAAGTGCTATTATCAATAATTTATATCATTATACTATAAGATCATTTTTATCTTAGAACCCAAGTGAAAATCAATTTAACAATATTCTTTTAAAAATAGTATTTTTTTTCAAAATTGTATCAGTAATATTATTGAAGTACTCACAAGTGTTCATTCTTAATCAATGAAAAAATTATATTATTCTTACCATAAGTGTACAAGCTTTAGCAGCTGCATCCAAGGCCATTACTTTCCAAGTTTCTTCAATGTTGTCAGGTATAGGTGTATAAATATAAGATAAAAAGCTAACACAAAACAGCCCCAAACAGAGAGTTTTGAATCCCATAGTATCCCGCCTCTTCACAATGCAGGGATTAAAATATTTCCATAGATGTTGAATAAAAAGCCAAAGGATGAGTACAGACTGGAAACCCTCTCAGATGATACAACCATTCTCACAGTGTGAGAGTGACTCTCAACTCAAACCTAGAGTATCAGTTCTAACTTGTTTAGCAAATCCACAAACTCTGAAGCAGATGTTGAAATTCATCAGGTCAGGTAGCTATTATTAACATGCAATTAAAATTCCCTAAAGTGTTCCTTCATTCTGTGACACCAAGATCAGCAGAAAATAGTTATAGGAAATCAGAATCAATATGAGCACTGAATAATTCTTGAAGTTATCTTTTGGGGTTGAAATATTTTATAAGAGGTTTATAGAAGGCTACTTGATATGCAGTCAAAATATGGGCTAATATTATTACTAAGGATTATTACCTATGTTAGCAGTCACTGCCTAGTGTGGAACAAGCTTTAAACTGCAGGTAGAGGGTGTGGAGACTTGTTCAAGCTCCATTACTCAACAAGCTAGAATTTCAAACCTAGACCAGAATTACCAGAAAGTTCAGGACAGGATTAGCTGTACAGAGTGACAAATACTATCCCCGGGTGTGCCTGGAAAGGTGTTTCCAGAACATGGATGTTTTAGTTGGTAGCATGACTCACAGATGTGGGCAGATATCATCTGATGTATTGAAAGTACTTAAGACCATGATGGGGATACCCAGTGAAGCATCTGACCTGAGCTCATGGGAGCTCACTCAATCCAGCCTGACTGCACGGGAGCCAGCATAAGACCAAACTAGGCACATATGGGTGACAGTTGTGTCTGGGGCAGACTGTGGGGCCACTGGCAGTGGGACCAGGATTTATCTGATTTATTTCATTTTTTTTGGAGGGATACCTTGCTCAGTCTAGATAGAGTGGGGAGGGCCTCAAAGCAATGTGGCTAGACTTTGTTGAATTCCCATGGGAAGCCTTATCCTCTCTGAAGAGTGGACAGAGGGTAGGATGGAGAGAAAGGTGGAGAAAGTGGGAGGAGGGGAAGATGTGGGAACTGAGGTTGGTATGTAAAATAAAAAAAGATACATTTTTTAAAAATTAAATTAATTTAAAAAAGAAGGCAAATAGAAAAATGTAAAGAAAACATTATTTCACTCCTTTTTCTCTCTTCTTGAGCATGTCGTGTTTTAACTCTAATCATATTAATGTTAATTTGCTTCCACCTACTGTCCTTGTCTTGAGCTTGTCACCTTTAATCCATGTTTTTGAGAAAATTTCCACCCAGTTCCTGTTTTTAAGTCCCCTCACCCTGAAGTTCTCAACCTTCTTATGTCATTAGTTTTGAGCCTGGTGAACTTCCTGATGTCATTCCTGTATCCCTGTGAGTAATTATTTATTTTCTTTGAATTAAGTGGTGCTACCCAATCTCAGGAAACCTGCCAACATATACCCCCACTCTTCAACAAAGGATTCTGTCCACATTCCCACTCCTCTGCCTTTTGCTCCCTGTTAGCTAATTGAAAGACCATATACCTGAAGGACACTCTATTACTGTTGTACTGTTGCCCCCCATGTGAAGTATATTTCCCCTCTTTTCTTAGGATCATCAAGTAAATAACTTTGTTTTTCTTGACATTAATTTAGAAAATTACATAAGAACTCTTTATTTCCTGTCTTTGGATGTCAAAGTTTCTGGTTATTGGTATGTAAGAGTTATAGGCTTACACCAGAGCCCCTGTCCCTTGAGTCCTTAGGACTTTAAGCTTGTACTGACTTGCATCAGTGGCATCTCTTGTTCTTCAACATGTAAATAGAAGGCTGTAGAACTTTGCATCAGCCAGTCTCCAGGTATTTTATATAGACCCGTGGCATATATGGGGGTGTGTTTCATTTATAAGAAGCCGACTGACAGCTTGTCTTCTACAAAAGTATCTTCTTCAACCATGAATTCAAACAAACCTTTCTTCCTTAAGTCATTTGTTAGATGTTCTATAACAGCAACAAGAAAAGGAATTAACACAAGGCTCCCTTACCAGACAGTGAATCCCATTTTTGTTTTTGTTTCTTGTTTTGGTTTTTGGGCTTTTCACCCTCCAAATCTGCGAGAAACAATTTTGTTGTTTCTTGTCCATTTCATATATGTTTTTCATAATATTTTATCTGTAATCTAAGACAATCCCAAACCACAGTGATGCTGTCTCACTATTCCATATAAGGGTAAATATTAGGTGACCAAAAGGGACTGAATGCAGGTAAGGGACATGAGTCATGAAAGAAATAGGGTACAAAGCTTACCGTTTTTCTACTTTAAGCTCCATGGTAAACCTTTTCAGTTTTGGGTGGTAGATAATATATTTGATAGTGAACCAGAGAGACCAATGTGAAGGCCACAGCTACAGAACGGGTGCCCTGACTGTACAGAAGTTCACTGAAGGTCACAGCTACAGAACAGCTCTTCTGACTGTACAGAAGTTCACTGAAGGCCCACAGCTACAGAATGGCTGTTCTGACTGTACAGAAGTTCACTGAAGGTCACAGCTACAGAACAGCTCTTCTGACTGTACAGAAGTTCACTGAAGGCCCACAGCTACAGAACAGCTGTTCTGACTGTAGAGAAGTTCACTGAGTTGTATTGACTTTGGTCTGGCTAGTTTCATGCTGTGATGTTTCATTAGTTACAAGTTCTTTACAATAAAGTTTTGGTAAACTAAAAAGCTGAGGGCTGGTAAGATGTTCCTTCTGTGGGTAGAGAGATGCTTTCCTGGAGGTCTGATGACTCGCAGCCAAACTCCAGGTTCCAAAAGATGGCAGTAGGAAAATAATTCCAGAGCGTTATTCTCTGACCTCCATGCACATATACATATGCATACAATATGTACATATGCACACACATGCATGCACACACACACAACAAAGACATAGATAAAAATTTGAAAGTAAAACTCTACCACATATATTCTAGATTAAGCAATGAATCTGAGTCTGACCAAATCTCTGGGTTCTCCTTGTCAATCCATAAAACCACAGAGAAGAACATGATAATCTGTCAAAGGAGTGTGTAATAGCAAACCCTAGATGCTTTTAGAAACTACACGGGTCAGTTAAAAAGTTTGTTCATCAAATAAATTAGAAAGAGTAGTGTGCCCCTGTTTAAGGCATTTAAAATATAGCATCTTCTCAACTGTGCAAGAATTGTCTAGAACTTTCAGGTATGCATAACAGATGACAACATTGTATAGAAATGTGTAAACATATTGCTATAAAATTCAGTAGAGTGGTCGCGTTTGGAAAGGGGACTGTAGTTTTTGCAGGCTTGTTGCTGCTGCCTATTATACTATCCCTGTTTCCTGGGAGGCAGGGGGTGAAAAGATACAGAGGCAATGACACAGAATCTGAGAGTTTCCAATGCAGAAGCTCTTTCTTGTAAAAAGGTGGGGGATTTTAATGAGGTTAAGGAGATTAAGCTGCTTCTGCAGGAAAGTTTCTGGTTGGTCCTTTTGAGACTGGAGGTCACTGCTGGTGTGCCGTGATTGGCTAGGAGCATGCGTCATTAGTTACCATGCTTTTGGTCCGTTGATAGATTGTCTTGGCCAATTTTGCTTACTCATAGCGAGTTTGCATGTGCTTGCTTATGCTTGTGCTATTGCCCTGCTTCAGAGGACAGCACTGTTTGATCATAAGCTAAGAAAGACGTGTGAGTGGCTATCTGTGCTTCATTTCTCAACCAGTATTGTGGTTTCCAAGATCATTTATAGAATGAGAGTTTATTACTTATGCATTTATGTGTTGCATATTAATATTATTTTTTATTTCATAATTTAAAAGTTCCTGAAAACTCTCTAGCTACATCACACTGAAAATCTTGTATTCGACAAAGGAAATGAAAAGATGAAAACGCAGTCCTTAAGACAAATATATACCTAGTATACCTAGTAAGTGGGCATGGGTTAATACACAGTCTTATAAGGGCACAAGGAACTTCTTGGAAGAAGGAGAAAAAGAAAGCAAGAGCTGGAGAATGGGGAAGAAAGCTGGGAAATGTTGCCTTCTGGACATGACATGCTATTACAGGTCTAAATTCACACCAGCTCAATATCAATACAGACTAGGGAAGGGCTTAGGAATTCCAATGTCGAGCTAAGGAACTGCAAAAAAAAAAAAAAAAAAAAAAAAAAGGATTTTTCTTTGAGGGTGTGGGCACTGGTAGGTTTCCCATGTCGCAGTGAAAGGTTTGTACACATAGCCATTGACAATTGAACCCAATGAGCTATTTAAAAAACAAAAGGACAGGGAGAAGAAGAAAACATAAAATTGGAGGGAGACATACTGGGGATGTTTAGCATGGTTGGATTTTGTACCTGCTACAGAAATTTAATTTTTCTTTCTGAGTGGCACTGAAAATTGACCCCTGAAGCATTTCCTCACTTAGAAGCTCTCTAAATAAATGATATATCTAACCTGACAGAATTTTAAATCAAAACACAGAAATAAAAGAAACATGAAAATCAAGAATATATGACTCACACAGAAGATCATTTTCTATAGTTAGTAAAGTGAAAGGCACTAAAGTGATAAAAAGGATGGACAAGGATTACTGAAGTCAAATTGCAAAACTGATCAGTGATTTCAAAGGGCATACAATAAGTGAATGAACAAGGAAGTCAACTGAGGATCAAAACAAGAAAGGGAGCAGCATATGAGAGGGTCAGCAGTGGAATTCAACTTTTAAACGAAGAAAACAAAAATAAAACTGAAATAGCAATAACTAAGCAAAGTGGTGCTTTATTGTCATCTCACGGCTGGGGTAACTGAGGCAAGAGAATCCAGAGTTTAAGGACAGCTTAGGCTATACAGTAAAATCAAGGATAGCCTGGATTACATGAAACCTTGTCCCTCCCCCAAATAGATACATTAAAATTAAAATTTAATAGATCCAACAAAAACAATGGAAAATAGCACCTGTAGACAAGGTGATATTTTATCAGAATAAAGAATATCAATAGTGAATAACAGGGTTGAGGAAATGCTGTATTCTGATATTTATAAAATAAAAAAGAATAAACAATCATGGAGCTAACTACTAAAAACTATAGGATGATATAATTAAATGTCTTACTCTCTAAGACCTCCAGTTACATCACTTAGCATACATAGCTGTGAACTTTCCTCATATGGCTGCTTTTGTTCTGGGAAAGGGCTCTGATACGCTGTGTTTTCACTTTCATTAGTTTATAAGAATGTGGATATAGATTAAATGCTAAGAATCTCTGAGATTTTTTTTGTTTAGATGAAAAGCAACAAAAGCCAAACTGAAACTAAGCTAGAAAAACATAATGAAAATAAGAGCAGAAATTAATTAAATGGAAATTTAAAGAAAAGTTCAAAGAAATAGTGAATAAAATATTTGATTCTTTGAAAATATAAAAACTACACTCCTTACAAACAAAAGAGAAAGAACAAAATTAATAAAATATAACTTATAAAGCAATCCATTAGCACAGAAACTAATGAAACCCAGAGAAGCTTGTGAAAATGTTTAGAAGACATATTTTAAAAACATTTTGAAAATGTAAATTTCTAAATGACTATTAAATGCTATACTTAAATCAAGAATGTATAAACAACTTGTAAGGATATATACCTAACAGAGTAGAGTCAGCATTGAAGAGTCTTCCAATGAATGTAGCTAAGACCCTAAGGCTCATTGCTGAGTTCTACTGGACTTTTAGAGGGGAAAAAATAACAATGTTCCTTAAATTGCTCAAAGAATAGAAACTAGTAAAACTATAAAAGCTAATGTTCAAAGTAGTGTTTAATTTATACAAAACGGTTAAAAACAATAAAACTGAAAGGAAAGCACAGACCATTTTCCCTGATAAGACAGACTGGAGACAGGAAATGATAAGGCTGGAAGGAGAAAGGAAATTACAAGGAAGGGGCAGAGACAGGATATCGGCCCTTCAAGTCCAAGGATGTGGAGACATATCCTTCAAGTCCGAGGATTTGGAGACATAAGAAGTCTCTGGTGGCTGCTGCTCTGCTTCTCTGATCTTTGAGCTTTCACCCCAATATCTGATTTTGGGTTTTTATTGATAAGACAAATTAGGGTCACATTTCAATACCTATCAACAAATCTGGTCCTACAGAAGATACTAGAAGGAAAACCCCAATCTTATGATGTTAAATACACACAGAATCTCCCACCAACAAAACCAAAAGAAGCTCTCTCTCTCTCTCTCTCTCTCTCTCTCTCTCTCTCTCTCTCTCTCTCTCCACCAACATAATAGGAATTAATAATCACTGGTAATTGATATTTCAATAGCAATGGACTTAATTCTCCAATAAAAAGACACAGACTAACAAAATGGATATAAAAATAGGATCCATCGTTCTGCTGCATACAAACAATATACTCAGTATCAACTATAGATTAACTAGCTTATAGGGTCCTTAGATTGCTCCAAATGAACAAAAGACACCCAATATGCAATTGTAAAAAGCAGCTTTATTCTCAAAAAATAAAACATGTTGGGGCCCTCCCAAAATTGCTTCAACCCTGGGGGAAGGAAGGCAGCCCTTTTTAAGCATTCTTAGAGCAATTCCATCTGTGGTTAAGTATACTTTGATGTGATTGGATATAGACCCATACTAATACAGAAATCATTTTATGATTGGCTCATGACATCTGATCAGTAACTGCGATTGTGGTGTCAGGGGGGGTCTGTCTGCTGAGTCAGGAGTCTGTTTGACTGAAAATAGCAAGAACAGTTTTTGCTTGTGGCAGGATAAGAACAAGATTGGCTACCAGACTGGACATACTGGTATAGGAGGTTCTTCTATTCATGTGTTGCTTTCATTGGCTAAGGAATAAAGAAACTGCTTTGGGCCTGATAGGGCAGAACTTAGGTAGGCAGAGTAGACAGAACTGAATGCTGGGAAGAAGGGCAGAGTGGCAGACGCCATGGATCTCCTGCCTGAGACGGACGCTGGTTAGAATCTTTGCTGGTAAGCTACAGTCACATGGCGATACACAGATTAATAGAAATGGGTTAAATTAAGATGTAAGAATTAGCCAATAAGAAACTAGAGCTAATGGGCCAAGCAGTGTTTTAATTAACACAATTTCTGTGTGGTTATTTAAGGTGTAAGCTAGCCAGGTGGCCAGGATGGAACAAGGGTCCACTCTCCAAGCAACAGACATACTTCTTGAGGGTTTTATTGAAACCAGACATGAGTCAACAAAGGATGGTGGGGTAATATGAAGCAGAGATCTTAGCAAACTGGACACTGGTCCCTTCAAGCTCGGGGTAGAGGGTTGGAAAAAAGATTTTCTAAGCAAATGGAACTGAGAAGTAATCTGGTAGAGCCATCCTAGTATCTAACAAAATAAACTTCAAACCAAAACTAATCAAATAGATGGGGAAGGACACTTCATACCTAACAAAGGGAAAATCCACCAAGATGTTGCTTCAATTCTAAACATCTGTGGTCTGAATACAAAGATACCAATATTTGTAAAAAGCATTGCTAAAGTTAAATTATACATTGACACTCACACATCAATAATGGGAGACTTCAATACCGCAATCTCAATACTGAACAGGACATCCAGACAAAAACCAAACAGAAAATACTGGAACTAACAGATGGCATAAACCAAATGAATCTAACAGATATCTACAGAAAATTTTACCCAAACCCAATACTCAGTCACAAAGCAAGTCTCAACAGATACAAGAAAACTGAAACAACCCCTACATGCTGTCACACCACCACAGATTAAAGCTATATTTCAAAAACAGAAGTACCAGAAATCCTAAAAACTCATGGAAACTGAAAAACTCTCTACTGAATGACTACTGGGTAAAGACAGAAATAAAGAAAGAAGCTTCCTAGAATTCAATGAAAATGAATGCACAGCATACCCAAACTTATGGGACACAATGAAAGCAGTGCTAAGAGTAAAGTTCATACCACTAAGTGCCAACATAAAGAAACTAGAGAGATCTCATACTTGTGACTGAACAGCATAGCTCTAGAACAAAAAGAAACAAACACCCAAGAGGAGTAGATGATGGAAAATAATCAAACTGAAGGCGGGAATCAATAGAACAGAAATAAAGAGAATAATACATAGAATCAGTGAATCAAAGAGTTGGTTCTTTCAGAAAGTCAACAAGATAGACAAACCGTTACCCAAACTAAAAGACAGAGAGAGAATATCCAAATTAACAAAATTAGAAACAAAAAGAAGGACATAGCAATAGACACCAAGGAAATCCAGAGAATAATAATGACATGCTTTAAAAACCCCTACTCCGCAAAATTTGAAAACATTAAAAAAAAACAAAAGAAAAAGGATAATTTTCTCCATAGATACCACTTACCAAAGTTAAATCAAGATCAGATAAATTTAGAAGTTCTATGACCCCTAAGAATATAGACGGAGAGACAGCCATGGTTCAGCATACAAAAATCAGTCAATGTAATCCACCATATAAAGAAACAAATAAAACCTACCTGATCATCTTATTAAATGCAGACAAGACCTTTGACAAAATATAACACCCTTTCATGATAAAAAGTTTTAGAGAGAGTAGGGATACAAGGAACATACATCAACATCATAAAGACAATCTTTAGCAAACCCATAGTCAACATCAAATTTAAAACAGAGAAAAGTCAAAACAATTACACTAAAATCAGTAACAAGACACAGTTGTTCACTATATATCTATTCAATGTAGTACTTGAAGTTCTAGCTAGAGCAATAACACAACTGAAGGCAATCAAGTGGATATAAATTGGAAAGGAAGAAGTCAAAGCATCATTATTCACAGAAGATACGATAGTATAGATATGTGACCCAAAAAAGTTCTGCCAGGGAACTCTTAAAGCTGATCAGCACCTTTAGTGAAGTGGTTGGGTACAAGATTAACTTTAAAAAAAATCAGTAGCCCTCTTGTATACAAATGACAACGTGACTTAAAAAGAAAAAACACCTTTCATGATCGTTTCACATATATAAATATCTTGGGGTAACTCTAACCAGCAAGTGAGTGACTTCTATGATAAAACATTGAAGTTTTTGAAGAAAGAAATTGGAGAAGATATCAGAAAATGTAAAGATCTCCCATACTCTTAGGTCCATAGAATTAATGTACTATAAATGGCTATCCTTCCAAAAGCAATCTACAGATTCAACAAAATTCACATCAAAATTACAAAAATTCCAACACAATTCTTTTGTTAGTTTTTTCTTTAAAAAGAGTTTCTCTGTGTAACTCTGGCTGTCCTGCAACTCACTCTGTTGACTAGGCTGGCCTTGAACTCAGTGATCTACCTGTCTCTGCCTTGCAAGTGCTGGGATTAAAGGTGTGTACTACCACCCCACCTGACTCTAACATAATTCTTTATGTGTCTTGGAAGGACAATACTCAGTTTCACATGGAAAAACAAAAAAGCCAAGATAGCTAACACAAACCCGAACACTAACTGAATTTCTAGAAGTATCACCATCCCTGATTTCAAGTTGTACTACATAGCTATAGTAATAAAAAATATGTATGGTACAGGCATAAAAACAGACACATTGATCAATGGCATAAAACCAAAGACCAAGACATAAATCCACACATGTATAGACATCTGATTTTTGATAAAGAAGACAAAATACACAGTGGAAAAAATAAAGCATCTTCAGCAAACAGTACTGGCTGGTCAAACTGGATGTCTGCATGTAGAAGAATGCAAATAGATCCATATTTATCACCCTGCACAAAACTTAAGACCAAGTGAATAAAAAGATCTCAACATAAAACCAGATACACTGAACCTGATAGAAGAAAAAGTGGGAAATAGCCTTGAATGCATTGGCACAGGAGACTAGTTCCTGAACAGAACACCAATTGCTGAGCAGGCACTAAGGGAGGATATGGAGCCTGAACCGGCCATCTTCTGTAACCAGGCAAGGTTTTCAGTGGTGGGACTGGGACACCAACCTAGGGACAAAACCTTTGACCTACAACCTGCTCTGCCTGTAAGAAATGTTGGGACAGTGGTAGCTCAGAACTTGTAGGAGAGTCCAACGACTGGTCTAATTTGATGCACAAGCCACTAGAGGGAGCCCGTTACTGAAATTGTCTGGATGGCCCAGACACTTGGGGTGGAACTCAATACGACGGGCCAAAAAAAAAAGAAAGAAAGAAAGAAAGAAAGAAAGAAAGAAAGAAAGAAAGAAAGAAAGAAAGAAAGAAAGAAAGAAAGGAAGGAAGGAAGGAAGGAAGGAAGGAAGGAAGGAAGGAAGGAAGGAAGGAAGGAAGGAAGAAAGAAAGAAAGAAAAGGCAATGAAATGATTCTTATTCTTCTATACTCGTAGGTTGGTGTCTAGCCCAGTCATCACCAGAGAGGCTTCCTTCCGCAGCTGACGGGAATATATGCAGAGACCTACAGCCAAACTTTAGGGCAACCTTGATGAATCCCATTTAAGAGCGGTGGGAAGACTGTAGGAGGGAGAGGGTCCAAGGACATCAGAACACAGTCCACAGAAACAACTAACAGGGTTTATAGGGGCTCACTGAAGTGGCAATCGCAGAGCCTGAATAGGGTTGTGCTAGGTCCTCTGCATATATATTGCGGTGTTTAGCTTGGGGTTTGTATGGGACTCCTAACAGGGAGTGGGGGCTGTCTCTGATGCTTTTGCCTGCTCTTGTGACCCCTTTCCTCCTACTGGATTGCTTCATCCAGCCTTGATATGAGGGTGTGTGCCTAGTCTTATTGTATATCTTATTATGCCTTGTTTGGTTGATTTCCCTGGGAGGTCTTTTCTTTTCTGAACAGAAACGGAGGAACAGTGGGTCTGGGGTAGGAGGGTAGTGGTGGGGGATGAGAAGGAGTGGAGGGAGGGAAAACTGTAGTCAGGATGTATTGTATGACATAATAATAATAATAATAATAATAATAATAATAATAATAATAATAAAAAAGAACAGTAGGCACTAAACTTCATTTAAAAAAAGAATTCCAGCATTTCATTGATCAATCACTTTTTTCCGTTTGGAAATTCTTTGTTGTTATCTTACAGTATTACCTCATCACTAAATCCATTGTGACTGACTTGGTCAATACCAAATGGACCATTTACAGAAGAACTATCTCCTCTTTGATAAATTGCCTTATACCTTTATGATAAGTTAAAATAGTGATGGGGGAAGAAGAGAAATACCTACCTTTCAATATTTTGAGTTACGGAGTTTAAAATCTTTTAAATATTTTACATCTCTACTTTGCCTACATAAAGGAAAAAAAAACCTCTAGCTATTATCTTTGAACTGTTCTGCAAAATTTAATTATACATGTCATTTTGAAGAAGTTATAGCATGTCATGATAAAATACAATCTTTAACTAGAGTTATTTTTATATCTCCATGAGAACCATAAATTGTTACTTTTCAGAAAATTATATATTAGTTTAAATGTACAGAATATTCCAATCCTTAATTACTGTAGTACTGTTTACAAGTCAATATGACATTTATTTTATATGTAATATTTATAACTGTTTTTAAATTTTATGTTGCCTTATACTGAATTTAGATGTTTTGAATTGATTTATGATATTTTATTTTATTGATTCAATCTTAATTCTGAGGGTTTCGTGTTGCACAGCTATTGTTACATTGTTGTACATCATACAACTGTAAATGGATGCTATAAAGTAGTTCCACACTAGCTCAGAACTGAGTATAATAAAGGGTCCTCTGCACGACTTGGGAACAGGAACCAGATCCAGCTACTGAGAGATGGTGCAAAAGCTTCACGGCTGCATCTAAGAGACCACATTCCAATGGGCTGGTATCCTAAGGACTGTTGGCTGAAGGAGTTCCCACCGCATACAACAGCTTGAAAACAGTGAGTGAGTGCTGATTCTTGCTCAGTCCTAAAACGTAATCGGTAAGAACATTATATATAAACAGTGGTTTGGGCTTCTGATGAGATTATGACCTATAACTTCAGGTCAAGTGTCACATTGTCTCTGGATTGAGAAGGAATGAATGTCACAATCAGGCTTGATACCATCTGTCATCTCATTACATTTGCTTTTCCTTAAATTTGGTTTGATGATGGTTTTATTATGCCATTATTTACCGTAACTGGACATAATTCTGTTTTGCAGGGTTGTGGTTTTTTTTTAACATCTACACATTATTCAATGTTTATTTCAAGTTGATTAAAATTTAAAGTATACTCTCAGGGATATTAAAGTCATACCACTTGATTATTAATAATACTAACTGTGAAATTATTCCACTAATGTTAAGGAGATATTTTATCCATTCACCAACAGTGAATTAACACTCCCTGCCATGCCTGTCTTAGGCAACCACTATGCTACTGTCATCCATGAGACCAACTTTCTTATTATGTTGTTTCTTTTTGCAATTCTGGGGACTAGACTTGGGGCCTTGCTCATGCTAAACCAGTGTTCTGCACTAAGCAGTGTCTCTACACCTTATGAGACAAACTTTTACAGATGGCAATGCCTTGCTTTTCTCTGCCTGGTGTTTTAGTTAAGGCAATGTCTTCCATGTTCATCCATATACTGGAAAATGACAGGCTTTTAAAATTCTGTTATGTTTAAATAGTTTTTATCTTTTGCATATATGTACTACCTTTTCTTTATTCATTTGTCCAAAGATAGGCATTTAGTGTGACTCCACATCATAACAATTGTAACAGCATCACAATATGCAGGTGGATGTAGATACCCCTTCAACATTCTGATTTCATTCCCTTTGCCAATATACCCAGAAATGACATTTATGTATTATATGGTAATGGTATTCCTAAATATTTTAGTCTACTTTCACACTTTCTATAACTGTGGGAACTCACCCGCCACCTCATTAAAAGAGAATATAGCTTCCATTTTCATCACAACCTCACCAAGGCTTTTTATCTTTGGTATTTTTAGTAACCTAAATTCTCACAGGAGGGGAAATAATGCTTTCACTTGCATTTCTCCTGGGACTGGTAATGTTTAAAATTTTCTTCCTGTGACACTGGGCCATTTGTGCCTTTTTCTATGAAAAGTCTGTTTAAGACATTTACATTTTTTCAAAATCAAATTATTTCTTTCTCTTGGGCTGTTTACATTTTGTGTATTTGGGACATTAACACCATCCGAAACAAGCTCATCGTGCACTGATAACTACTTGTCCAGCACTGTTGAAACAGAAAACCCAACCACAACGCCAGCCACCCGAAGCGGATCTGCTATTTACAGCCAGGTAACAAGGGAAACGAAAGCTCTAGGTTCCGTTGAAGATGGTTTCTCCGGAACTCAGGAGAGCCTGGAAGAATCATGTACAGTGCAGGCGAAGGACATAAAACAGCCTCCCATGATACTGTTCCCTGAGAAACAGTAAGGAGATCCTAGGCTAGCGCACTGAAGGACCTGACATTTGTAAAGAGGAGGACCAGAAGCTGGGCCTACTTCCACTAGATACCCATATCTCAAAACACTCTGTCCTAGCACATCCTGGAGTTATGCTTGAGAATTTCAAGCAAGCAAGGGGAAGACAGCTGCGGATGTAGCTCAGGGGTAGCTGGCCTGTTTTCCAGGAGGTGCTAGACTCATCCCAACGGGACAATAAAAAAAATGAATGAGTATATACATGGTGTGGGGATCAGGGCAAAATGGATAGGTGTTGTGTAGTAGATCCTGTTTTATATGTCCAGATTCATGTATGAAATATTGTCTCATTAGTTTGATATAACACACCTGAACTGACAGTCAATGAAACACCATTGAGCTATAATCAAAACACATTTCAGTACACTTGAAGCAGCATCAACTGTTGCAAGAATGATAGTTAGGTTTGCCTGTGGCAGTGACCTAACCTAGAACCCCAGAAATCCATGTAAGAAGTTGCCAAAAAAAATCAAAGTAGCTTGTTCAAATAGTCCCACTGTGCAGCTGGTGGGCCTCCCTCCAGATAACCTCTACTCGGGTTTTGAAAATACCCTAAATGCCAGTCTACGTATATCAGCAGGTTTGGCAACAACACACCCACATACTTGACTAAGCCCATGTTGGGAAAAACAACTTTCATGTTGAAAATCAACCCTTGGGAGCAACAGAACGTGTCTATGGTGGTACCAAGGCAGTAGAAGTGATGCAAGCAACATCTGCTATGCTCGAGTGTGTGTTGCTTAATGCTTTCATGAGCACTGATTCTTCTGTATGGTGTCAGAGATCTGAACACATGTAAACTCCAAGCCAGTTATACCTCTGGAGGGGCCCTATAAGCCTAATAAACAGCTTCAGGCGACTCACCTCATCCCCAAAGCTGGCAAAACAAAGATCTAACCTTGCACAGCTTTCCAACATTACCTTGCTAGCCTTGCATCTGAGTTGATTCTGGACACAGGTAAAGGTATAGCTTCTGGGTGCCCAGAGTACATCTTCCTCAACTTGTTCTTCAACGACAAGTTCATCAGTAGGGTGGTATTGGTAACTAACAGCTGAAAGGAACCACACGGTTGGCCTGATCTAGCTGCCTTGAAAGGCATGCATTATAGGTTTCTCAGGTTAGAGTTCATGGCTCCTGGGCACCATGTGCCTTTTAAGTTCCTGAGAAACTGAGGCACTCCTCAGGCAATGAGGTGTTCAGGCTGCTTTGTGTTTCTGCGTATGGCCTCTTAGAAGTTAAGGCAGCATGGAAGCTTAGAAGGACAATTTGTCTTAGACATTAATCTTGTGTGCCCAGGATAGCTTGCTGACATCATCGTATCTGGCAACTACAACTGTATTTATTGATTCTGGCAATTGCCACCATATTCTTTTCTGTTAATGGTATAAAAAGTCTGATTGCTCTCAATAAAACTTGTCACGCAGCCTTAGTTTTGCTGTGGCCCCTCCAATTCGAGCCTGGCTTAATTTCTTGCTGGCCATATCAGGTAATCTTGTTCCAGTAAGTAAACACAGGCTTGCAGACAGCTATAATTCAAATCAGTTAAATGGCATTGGCTTTGCTCACACATTATTGTTTGTTAATTTGCTCTGATGCTGAGAAGTCCTTGTTATCAGTGTTGCCTGGATAGTTCACCAATATATTCTCAGCTTTTTCTTGAATTTATTAGCTCACCAAGGGTGGTTTTTTTTTCTGACTTTGTCATATTTTCTACTAGTTGATTAAATTAGACTGGCCCCATGTAGGTGCCTCCTGTGAAGTGAGAGACAGATTCTCTTGGTAATCCAAATCTCATGCTCTGGTATATAGCTGTAGCAAGAGTAGAATTATGTAGGTGACCACTGGCAGGATGAGAGAGTCTCAGTGGTATGGGACAGAATGAGGTCTGGGATAGTATATCTGACACCTTGCGAAGATGTCTACAGTAGTCACAGGTAAAGATGTGGATGGTGCCATGTCTTCAGTCTTTACTACTACATGCTTGTAAAGGACATGACATCTTAGTGATCTACCCAAGGACCTAAGTATTGCCTGACTATTGAAAAAATCAGATTGAGTTGTCTCAGTTACCTTGTCATCATATCCAAGTCCCAACTCCACTGAATCATTGATTACCCAGTGTCCTGTTGCTTGAACCTGGACTTTCACCTTTGTGAGCTTTGCTGTGCCCTGCTATTAAGGCAATTCTGACCACAGTGACCAGTCAAGAGGAAAGATAAGACATTTCTAGCACCGTTAGAGTGCTCATTACTACAGCACTCCTTAGTCCCATTGTCTACTTCTATGGGATTTACAGTAGGGGAACAATTAGAATCAGCATCTGCTGGAGATTAGGATCAACAGGTGGTCAAGATCCATGGCTACTTAAGGCACAAACTAGGAATAGAAAGCATAAGAAAAAAAATGTTTAGATTGGGATTTCTAAACACAGTCTATGTAGGTGGCACTCTAAGTCACTTACACCCCACCAATTCGGCATCCCTATGTCGTTCCTTATTTCTCCTGTATTTGTATATTGTTAATAGGCAGGCATGCCACTGCTTCATCCAAGATTAAACTCATTGGCTCAACAAGTTAGACTTGTCTTTGCTCTGCTGCAGTTGTCCTATCTGAGGTGAATAAATGTTTGTTCAGAGTGTCACAGAACAAGGAAATCATCAAAAGTACCCTATGGAAAATCCATGACATAGGTAAAGTGTTTGAGCAGAATCATGAGGACCTGAGTTTATATCCCTAATAACTACATAAAGCTCCAGATGTAGTGGCATGTTTGTAACCATTGCACTGAATAGATGGAGCCAGGCCAGCTTTCTGGCCAACCAGTCAAGCCGAAATGGCAGTCCCCAGGCTCAGTGAGAGATCCTTTGTCAAAAACTAAGGTGGAACTCATAGAGAAAAAATCAAGATATTGACTATCTGCCTCCACACTCGAATGCAAGGATACGCACACCCACAAGTGCACACCCATATAGAACACACACTAAAAACATTTACTCACATGTATGCACATCTCAGGAAACACTGGGGCAATGCCTCTTGACAAAAGAAAAAAAAATGTAGATTTGTTTGAGTGGCTGAGGGTCTAATTCTGACCCCTGTTTGACGACTTTGGAGAAATCTTGGAACCAACTTGTCCTATTTTCAAGAATGGAGGAAGAAAGAAAAGTCTTGTCCAGATTGTCCTTTCTCAATCCACACTCCTTAGTTTACCTGTAGGGCCATCGTCGGTCTGCTAGCTAGTGACAGTGGGGGCAGTCTGTCCTGTGTCAGGACAGGCTGGAATGCATAGTGGGATTTCCTCATCTGCCTGTGGTTTCAATCACCTTCCATCTTCCACTTTCCTCCTTTCGTCTTTTTGAGGTCACACCACCTTCTTGTCCCTCCTTGCAGGAACTCAGGCCCTGTTTTCCTATAGCTTCACTTTCATTCAAGATGCTGTTGTCCTTCAAAACACTCGACTTGCCGTCTGATTTATCAGCCACAGAGATGGTAGATCCCAATAGACAGAGGCCTAAAGCCATCTCTGGTGTGGCAGAGGGTATCCAATTGGAAAGAAAAGTTGCCATATTCCCAGGGATCATGCAGCTAGAAGAGTCCCTGGAACAACTGGTGAACATTTGCAAGGATACTTTTGTCCATTAAGATAACAATATGGATCAAGAGATGCCTCCCTGTCAGTAGTGACCAGATCAGGGTCAGGCTGAGGGAAGCGGTGTCTGAAGTACAAAATAACTAGAGTCCAGACTGCAACATGCAGTGAAACTAGATGCTACACCTGCCTCCTATCCATGAAAAGCATGAATCAGGAAGAAGAAGGAAAAACGAAAACAACTCTCTGTCTTCAGCACACAGCAGTCTGACTTCAGAGCCCCAGCATTTGTCCCCTTTTTATTCTCCTAACTGTGCAGGAATGGGTGGCTTCTTCTACACCTAGTGTCTGTGTGCCTGTGTGCATCTGGTGCCTTCCCTGAAACTGCTTTCTTCATTGACAATGCTTGACCCAAATTGCTAAGTTCTTGGGAAGAGACAGAGACCTGAACCATGCTCCTAAGCTTCATGGAGCAAGAAAACTGTCTAATTTCATCACAGCCCAAGCCAGGAGCTGCTCACAGCTTAGCTATGGAATACTTAGCTGTGGTTTAATTTTCAGAGCTGGGAATGGAACCCAGGGCCTCTTATGTGTTAGGCAAGCCCCGTCCCTCAGAACCAAAACCCTACCCTACATTTAGTGTTTATGCCACTTTATTCTACACCCTCCCAACAGCTTGAGGACCCCCTCACATAGCTCAGCATCTTTTGTAAAGGCCAGCACAAAACACTGCAATATAACAGGGGCATGGGGAAGCTTGGGTTAAAGAACCAGTATGCGTTGGTGGAAGAGCATTTTTTTTTCATTGAAGTGATTTACATTTTATTGTGTTTTACAGATTTACAATGCTTCCTCCTGCATGATGCCCTGTATTTCTTTTTATAACAAACCAAGTAGACAGGCACTACCTAATTTACTTGCTGTGGTTATTGCTTCTTCTGCTGCATGTGGCCTCCCTCCTACCATGTCTTTCTCACTGGGGATTATTTTTCTTATTGGGAAAAAGTGTTTCTTAAGTAGATTTGCATAACTAGAAATCTCATGGCAGAGGAAGAACTTGGATTTTAAAACCCAATTTCACAAATACATTTTGTGCCAAGAGTGAGTGGCAGTGAGCCACTGCAGAACTTACAAGGAAATCTACGGAAGGTTTCTGAGTCTTTGGGCATAGCTATACAGTGCCCACGCAGATTTGCCTTATTTCTGGAAGAGCATTTTTAAGGTCAGAGCTAGCACCTGCCAGATAACCAGCTAAGGGAGACACCACTCCTGTCATCCCCAAACCTTCCCCCACAGCTCAGATATCACATCACTTAAGTAGTTCACAGGTAAGGGAAGGTGAAAGGACCCATGTCTGAGTGCGGATTTTGTTGAGAAAGTTTAAGGGAGAGACATTCATGACTCTCTCCTTAAAGACTGTTAGGGAGAGCAAAGACAAGCTTCTACTAGCCTTGTGGGTTCCAAATAAACATCTAAGCCCCCTTAGGGGTGCTAGAACCCAGTGAAGCTTTCCCTTACAAGGAAATTTTCCTCCTGAATCATTCTTAGCCACCTCCCTTTGTATTTCAGGTACTTCCCGCTCAAACTCGAAGCAAATTTGGCATGACCTTCATTTTCCTACATCAGGAAACTTTAGGATGAATCCCCAACTTCAGCATGAGGTTAGGGATCAAACAAAGACTCTTAATGGGCCTTTCCCAGGCATACTGAGTAGGGAATCTGCCCTCTCCCATCCTTCCTTTCTGGGAGGATGATCAGTTTCTTGGGGTCCAGTTGGTAGTGTCATTTGGTTTAAGCATAGCTGAATAAACCCAAACCTTGTTGTTCAGAGGAGACTTTTTTTGTCTTTTTATGAGATCAAAGACCACTATTACATCAGCTCCAGTCTCCCTTTCTCTTTACTTCTGGTACAGATGGAGGATCTTACTATGGCTGAGGAGGAAGGAGCCAAGGCAGTACCAGACTATTATAACCCCTTCTGATTCCTTCTCTGCAGTTTTCAGTTAGGTATACCCAATTCAGAAAAGAGATCTTCTCAAATTCTGACTGAAATGCCAAGTCCTGTAACAAGGGTGCAGGAGGTTGTTTAGGAAATTGTTGGACACATTCCATCGTCAGAACAAAGAATTGAGCGTCCGGGAATGACATACACCAATCCATAGAGAAAGAGATGTAATAGATGTATTGCACACGGCTCTCTTGGGATGGGAGAGATTCTAAGCTGGGAGTCTGCTAATCAGGCTCTGGGCTGGGTACTTTATGGAGCCCCTGCGTCTTCCCCTTGCCTCTATTGGTTATGTTTAGATATTGACTTCTGGCCCCTCCCCAACTATCTTCCTCAAATATCTTCTGAAACAAGAATCTGCCACCTGAGGGAACCCACTTTCACTTTCCATGTCTGCCTATGTCCCTTTAAGCCTCTCTTAATTTGTGATTAATAGTTAATGAAGACAAGCAATTCTCATCAAGTCAGATTTGATATAAGGCAACCAATATTCCTTCTCTTGTACAAATGAAACAAGCAGAGTGATGTTACTTAAGATGTTACAGTATACAAACAATAGGAAAGAAACCATTTAGTCAACCTTTCCTGATATTCTTGAAATAGCTTAGTGTCTGAATATGGGGAAGAGGCTCATAAGATGAAGTCTGAGAGATTAGTGAGAAGGACGTTTTTGAGATTGACAAAAAGGTTCAAGCTGCAGGAAAGCACTAATGAAAATATGTTTTGAGATGAAAGTCAGATTACCAACTAAATCCACAAGACATGCTTAATGTCCATTTCACAGAGTTTATTGAACATTAAGGAAAAGCACAAACAGGTCAAACAACCACACACAAGCAGCAGAGCCACCAGGACATCAGAAAAGTAAACACTGATTTTATCACTTCCCAGTGGAAATACAGATATTTACGAGTTGATTTGTGCTGGTGGGGGTATGGGTCACATCATCACAGGGAAGCAAACAGGCCTGAAGATCACCACTCAGATAACTCCCCAGATATGCAGCCTCTGTGTGCACAATGATTCACCACAAAAATTC
The DNA here is from genome assembly GCA_004026605.1 of Ondatra zibethicus. NCBI lineage: Eukaryota > Metazoa > Chordata > Mammalia > Rodentia > Cricetidae > Ondatra > Ondatra zibethicus. The sequence goes on along the minus strand of PVIU01007118.1, from coordinate 57,301 downwards.
AAAAGAATATTATAAATAACTCTACCTACACTCCATAGTTGGCTGGGTACCATCATGCATCAAGAGGCATTGTCTATCAATGAATGAAACTCACATAGGCACCTTCAAATTTGATCTTTCAAAAGTTTAAGTAAGGCCAAAATGTTTAAGCTTTAGGAACAGGTTGTAGTCCAGTTAACTTTTTCTTTCAATACATAAAGTGTTCTTGTGCACATATCTGTTTTCCAGTGGCATTGGATGGTTCCTGTGAAAGGGTCATTCAAACCTCAAAGGGGTGCTGACCCAGAGGTTGAGAACCACTGCTGTGCAGCAATGGTTGACTTAGAATTAGCTACGCAGACCAGCCTTGTCTTGAATTCACAGATATCTGCCAGGTTTTCTGCCTCTGGAATGCTAGAGAGTAATGTGCCAACCCATCCAATCCTCATGATTCCATTCCTTTTTTGTTCAAAATTATTTTTTCATATAATATACTCTGAATTTGGTTTATCGCTGCCTGGAATCTCCAGATTTTTACATGTAATCACACTTACAGGCTTTCACTGATCTACTTCTGACTACTTAAGAATACATATTTCACAACAAATGGCAATTAATGAGAATAAAGAAGTGTGTATGCTCATTTTAGCAATGTCTTAAGATTGAGAAGATAAAGCAGTTTTCTTAAACATACACATCAATCTTCATTCAAATTGAAATGCAGTTTGATCTAAAAGTCACGTCATTTTGTTCTCATTCATCATACAATAGTTCAATACATAACTTACAGATTACTGATGAGCTAGCTACATGTACCATTAATTTCATTAATTTATAGATTTTCTTCTAACCAACTAATATACTTGTCTCTTATTCTTAATCCTAAATGTAAAAACACTGGAGCTCCAGTAAAGGATAGGGCTCCATGGATTCCTTCCTCTATATGGTCATGAGTAACTTGGACCCCAACATTTCTAAGCCGTGTGATGTAAATGAGACTATCGTCTCTTATGAGATCATGTTCACATGTGACGACATAAGTTAATGGCAAACTCTGTAACTGGGAGTCATTGGCTATCAAAGGTGATACTCTACTATCCACAAGTGCTGGATAGGTAGCATTCAGTTTTCCAAGGATGGGCTCCCTGTAAACATGGTTCTTTTTATACTTCTCAGGAAGGAAGTCACTCCAGTTAACAAACTTGAACAAGTCTCTTGACCCTGGTGGCATGTGCTCATTTCTCAGTAAGGCCTGGAGCAGAGTTTTGTCTTCAGTCACATACAGCCTTGCCAACTTAATTATCATCTCCCTGGACACAACTGGACCATGTTCGTACTCTCGATATGATGGCAGAAAAGTATCAAGCACTTGTAGGGCAGGGTATATCAAAGCTTGTGCCTTAATTCTGTCTTTGAATTCTGGATCATTCTGTAACTAGAAATATAATGGATATTAATTAATCAATAGTTTTCAAACAAAAGGATTTGCAGTTTCACTTTAATAGCCTGAGATAAATAAATTTACTAATATGAAACACTATTTAGTAATCTTTCTCACAATATTTGCACATTGACTGAGAGACATAAGAGTGTGTACTTCCACTCTCATATGTCCAGAAACAATGTACACTCTGTCGCTCACACATTTATTCACATATAACAATCAAACAGGAAGATGATCAGCCACATCTGAGTGATGATGACAGGATAACTATGTTTATGATGTTAAATTTTTTGCACATTCATTTGTCTTAGAAATTTAGCTTTTGTTGTTCATAATAAAGTTGTGTTGTGTGTCTCAGTTTGTTCTGGAACATACTGTCCCTCCCTCTCAGTCTCCCTAGTGCTCTAATAACAAGCATGTATTACCAAGTCTAGTTTCCCTAAAACCACTTTTGACCTAAGCAATATAATGAGCAAAATCCACAAATGAAATGAGATACAACTGCCAAAACTCACATATAAAATCAAATGGAATGCTTAAGAAAAAATTTAATATTTATCTAAGTAGTATGGTGTGTTACACGTGATAGACAATATAGAAAATAATTTAGGAAAGCTGGAAGAGCAGAAAAAGAAGTGGAATGTTGTACGTGTAGCCTCTGTTTCCTACCAGAAATAAGAGGAGTCCGGAGTCTGTAGCTACACTCTTGTACACTCCACATTAGTAAACCTAGCCTTCAACTGTGCTCATGAGTATTTAAACAGCAGCAGCCTCCAAAGCTGCTCTGCACCAGTGACTCTATCTACTGTCATTCTTTGGGTATTCCAAGGTATACAAGTGTTCTCAAGACCATGTCTTCATAAAAGCAAAGAACATACACAAAATGAAAGAAGTACCTGAAATCTTATTAGCTCATCACAAAATTAACCATCTTACCAACTTCAAACTGTAGTACAATAGAAAGGAGGTTCTACAAGTTCAGGAAGAAATAAAGAAATAAAATCCCCCTAAGAGAATCTTTCCATGGCCATTATTCTTTACAGTTACTTTGGGATGGGATTTTCTAAATAAAGGAGAGCCTCTCAGAAGATTAGTAGACAAGTCATTGTAAGCATGGTGTCAAAACTGAGGCAGGGTCATGTGATAACGCCTTGATATGTAGCAGGATTGCTGCTCCCAAGTGAGTTAGTACAAATTCTTGTACTTGAAGAATACAGAAAAGAATGAAAAATTAGAAAAATCAGAGGTGAGGAGATGGCTCAGTCAGCACAGTATTTGAGTACAAATGCCCAAGAAAGATGGGCACAGCTGCAAAAACTTGTTACCCAGCACTGTGTAGGTCAAGTTGACACAAGGAGACCCCTGAAGTTAACTGGAGAGCCAACCTTGCTGAGTCAGTGTTCTCCAGCCTCTTTGAGAGATGCTGTTCCAAAGGTAAGATAGAGAAAAGAGAGAGAGAGAGAGACACCCAGTGTCAACCTCTGACTTCTACATTCGTGATTACACTCTTAAACATGGACATGCTTGTGTACATACATGTGTGTACTCAAACAAGTGCACCCCTACACAGAGACATCATATGAAAATTGTGACATTTGAAGGTGAGAAAACAGAACAGTAGTTCTGGTAGTGAAGTTGGAAACTCCAAAATCTTTAAATCACAAGAAGCTGGAACAAACGCCATTAGCGCATTCCCTTAAAGAGAAGAATCGTGAGGGAGGCCATCAGGGCTGCAAATTTTGCCACTCCTGTGCTCTCCTGAGAGACGCAATCACTTCTTTTATCTAATGGCACTGTAATAAATCTATTAAAACTTCATGGTGGTAATATCTATCTTTACTACTAAGTAATCATTTTAAACTTCATTATAAAAAACTTTTCAAATAAATAGCAATACAAGTACTCATTAATACCTATATCTTTATTATAAAGTCCTAAATAGTGGATCTCAGTGCACTAAAGCACTTCCAGACTATCGTGTGCCAAATTCCCTAGAGAGACACTGGTGACAAGTTAAAGATCCCTTTTTACTTAAGATGACAATTATAGAAGAATTTGGTAGTGTTTAAATTTACCTAAGACACCAAAGACCCAAGAAAAAGCAATGGAAATCTTGACCTTGGCAATTCAGATGGATCACAGACTCTAACATGGCCCAAAGAACCTGAACTTTGTAGCACAGAAGGGAGCCTTGGTAGCCACATCTGTTTTACAATATTATTTTAAGATGTAATACATTTGTTTGTGCCGTGGAACATTTGTTTTAATGATGCAAATATGTGTTGCGTTTTTTAATGTTACATTTGTTTAACTCTGTGAAACTGTGATGCTTTGTCTGTCTAAAACATCTGATGGTTTAACAAAGAGCTGGACGGCCAATAGTGAGGCAGGCAAAAGGATAGGCAGGGATGGCAGGCAGAGAGAATAAACAGGAGGAGAAATCAGGGAAGAAAGAAGAAGTAGCAAGATAGAACAGGGAGAGGAGAAAATCAGGGGCCAGCCACCCAACTACATACCAAGCCTAGGAGAAAGAAGTAAAGAAAGGTATACAGAAATAGGGACAGATAAAAGTTCAGAGGCAAAAGATAGAGGGGATAATTTAAGATAAGAAAAACTGGCTAGAAACAAGCCAAGCTAAGGCTGGGCATTTGTAAGAAAGATAAGTCTCTGTAGGTGATTTAGTTGAGAACAGGTTGGAAAGCCTCTAAAAGAGTAAAGAAAGTAAAAAATAAAAAAATAAAAAACAAAACCAAAAAAACCCCAACATTTTGGTGTTCCTATTTATTTATTTTGGTATTTCCTATTTATTCCTATGGTGTTTATATTATTTAGGGGAATATACGTATACAGGAGTATAGGATAAAAAGACAACTATTAATCTCAGATATTTTGCATTGTTATGGATTTTTGTATATTGATAAAAACATAAAGTTAATTTTGATGCACTGTATATATGTTTCTACTGTTGTTTGGTGTGTCGTACTTATACAGCACATTTAAAAATGCAATGTATAAATAAAAAATGAGGTTAGTAGTTTATCTATAATGATTAAACTCATAGTCACATTTGGTATGTTTTCAAGGTTAAATAGGTATATTTTAGATAGATATATAATTTTCAACCACTTCAAAGATCAATAGAATATGTCATTCAAATTGTTTTGTTAGCTTAGGGCTTATTCATGACAATGAGACATATCTGCTCCTAGCAGCACCTTGTGAACTTCGGGATTCATATGAAGACATGATAGGGCTACTCCCTAGTGAAATGACCCATTTTTAATCTCTAACTCATTACATTAGTTTTCAATAACACAGTTTAGAATAGTGTCATTATTTTCTGATGATACATTAGAGAATATTATGTGATTCAAGAGCAGCCAAGGGTCTTGTTGCAAGTCCTGCTTCCAGAGAGACCTCAGACTTGGTTACAAGTTCAGCTGCTGTGGTCTTAGTAGTAATTTCTCTGTTACTTGGGGCTGTGCAATGGAAGTCTAATACAACAGCAGATCTTGCAGATGAGAACAGGACCTGACATGTGCGTTTCATTCATGTGGGCAAGTAAAACTCATAATATATCTTTCTTGAGTTAAGCATTTTCTTTATGAGAAAGATGAAAGAAACATTGAAAATTAGAAATGTATTATTCATGGAGATTGTGGACAGTGTCTTAAAGGTCCAGCACAGACAAAGATCCATACCCATGTCAACAAATAATAATTATGAAAGGAAAAGGAAAATATTCTGTAAAATAAAATACCAAGAATATCAGACAGATAGACACCCTAGAGAACTAAATTATATATACTTTTTACTTATGCAGAAAAATATAATATTGGTAATGGAAGATATGCATCTTCATCTGTGTAAAAATAAGACCATTGCTAATACGATTATGAAATAAACAATATCCATATTAAGATTTCTAGTGTCTATGAAGAGAGTTAAACAATGTCCCTCCATTCTTAAACATCATTGAGTTTTCCACTGGTGCAAAAATTCTGTTTATATATTAAGACTAAATATGAAAGAAATTGGATTCCAAGAACCTCTTTGTACTTTATAAATGAATAATTTTATAAGTTATGTTTTTGTTAAGCCACAAAATGTACCTTTTATATTCTAGTACATCTATCTTTTGTTTCTCTATTAGAAAACCATGACTTGCTTTAGGCTTTGTGTGTGTTTGTGTGTGTGTGTGTGCACTGATGGCCCCATCAAACAGAACATTAAAATTATTCAAGAAGAGAAATATTTAGAGATGAGAAGATAGCATTTCATTGGGATTTTATACTGGTTTAAAAAATTAAAATGAAAGTTTTCTTAAAATAAATTAGTTGGTCTTAAAGTAAGAAACATATTATTGGTTGAATGGTTAGATTAAATTTTAAAAAAACACCTGGAAATACTCAATAAAATTCAATAAATACAAACTTTGAGACTACATCTATCTTATAAGAGGAAGCCAGTTTATGTAATGGAAAAGATACAATTTTGTTCTACAAAAGCATTTGAAGGGATATGAGTCATGTTTCGGACTGAAATTGCTTTTAAAAACATTACCTATTGGATAGAGATTATTGAGCTATACTCAGCAAGAATTTTAAAATGAAGCGTCTTGGTTTTATTATAGTAGGAATTCTTCTACACATGTGTGATACATTATCTTTGACAATCTATGTGTTTACCGCATTGCTGTGATTACTCATCAACATCAATTTGCCTGGATTTGGAATCATGAAAGAGACTGAAGCACATCCCTGGGTATGTCTCTGAGTGTATTTCAGAGGGATTTAACTAAAAGATAAAGATTCACCCTGAACATAGAGGCTCCTCTACATGGGTTGAGCTTCAGGAAAACAAAATAGGAGTAATCAGAAATGGAGCTGAGTATCAGCAAGCACCTCCTTCTGAATACTAGACTTGGGAATAAGAAAGAGCAGCCTTCTCACTGGCACAGCCATAGACAACTGCCACTTCCAGGCCCCTTCCCTGCCATGCTTCACTGAATATTTCAAGACAGGATCCACTATTGTTGTGAGACAATGGTTTTACCCTGTAAAAATTTGTTTCTTGTACTTGTTTAATAAAATGATGATTGGCCAGTAGCTAAGCAGGAAATATAGGCGGGGCGACCAGAGAGGAAGTAGAGGCAGGGCAACGAGAATTCTGGGAAGAGGGAAGCTTCAGTCTGCAGTCACCATCCAGACACAGAGGAAGCAAGATGTGACTGCTTCGCCAATAAAGGTACCAAGCCATGTGGCTAACACAGACAAGACTTATGGGCTAATATAAGTTATAAGAGCTAATAAGAAGCCTGAGCTCATAGGCCAATCAGTTTATAATTAATGTAGGTCTCTGGGTGACTTTTTTGGGACTTAACGACTGCAGGGACCAGGCAGGACAGAAACCTCAGTCAACACATTATAACTCTTTCTTCCTTTTAATTGCTTCTTATAAGATGTTTAGTTTCAGAGGAAACTAAAAAGCAACTAATACACTCCTCACCTCAAATGATACAAAAAAAATGAGAATTTTAAAAATAGTTTGTCTATGTAAATTCAATAAGTTGTGAAGCAAAAAAAAAAAAAAAGAATCCCTTATTATGATGAATAGAGTTAGTGTAGGTTTCAAGAGATTGTGAACTTTTCCCTAACATTGGTAAGGTGAGTCAGAGTCAGGGTCAGGGTGACAGTTTCCTTTTTTTTTTTTTTTTGGCTTTACCACATGACTCTATATTTCATTAGTGCTAATAATGTCCACAATATGTGTAACACACCAAATGGAAAGGAGGGAGACTAGAGGCACAGAGAGGTTCTTGAGCTGAGGAGGCGCACAAGGTCAAGGCCTACACTAACAACAGATCAGTTCAGGGAATCTTATCAAAAGCCTGTCAGGAAAGTAATTTAAAAAGAGAAGGTTCCATAACCCTGTGGTACATTATCTTCCTGGTAAGCACACTGTCCTGCATTCAATGCCCAGAACCTGCCTCCCAAACCCTAAAATAATAGGATTGATTGTAAAACCCTTCCTTAGCATCAGACAAAGCCACGTTTAAGTTAATATTATTAAAATGAATAATCTTTCATGTTTATCTGAAATTTTAGACAGCAGTATAAAAGTAATGCAAATATACCTAAAACACAGCTTTTTGTGTGTTAGGATCAATGCAAATAATAACACATGCAACATACCAGTTGAATCACTGTTGCTACCAAGGTGCCCCCAGAACTATCTCCCATAATACAGATGCGAGCGGGATCCACTCCATATTTTGCAAGAGCTTTATCCTGGAGAAAGAACTTGGTCACAAAAACACAATCTTCAAGGGCAGCTGGGAATTGATACTGAGGAGCAAGTCTGTAGCTGTAAATCAAGCGGAAACACAACAAAGCCCTTATTAAAATCATGCAACTGAATATCTCTCCCTCTCACCAACAGATACCCTGACATAGTGAATCATAAACCTCACTAATTAACACCTAGATTACTGGTAACTTCTGTCTTAAAAGTGAGGAGAAGGTTTGGGTTCAGCGTCTCAGGTGTCCATTCTAAGGAGGAATGAGTGAGACAGGTGTGTTATCCCTGGGAAGCCTGTAAGTTTCAGTGGTCCTCAGTGTGCGTGGTGACTCCAAACCAATTCAGAATTACTGATCGGATCACTCAGATATTTTAAGTAAAGAAAGCATGAGAGTAAATAGCACTGTATTTGAAGAATCTGAAATATGAATATTATAAGTATACCAGTGGATCTTACAAAGATTCCTAAGGCCGAAATAAGACTGAATACTATTGTGTTTGTCTTTGTCTGGGTGTGTCTGCATTCTATCACAGGAGCACACCTTAACCAGACCATCTCACTTTTTAACTCTATCGCCTTCAAATTCTTTAGAATTAGTGAATAACTCACATGATTATATTAAGCAATGTTCATCAGATGGTTCTTGTGTTTCTATTTTAACCTGTGTCTAAAATATTTGAAATTAGTATAATCTGAGCAAAGTAGTGCAGAAACATTAATACTCTTCAAGATAAAGAACAGCCAATACCTTAAAAAGTAACCTGTAGAATTTGTAAACAATGTACAACAAATGTACTATTTTAAAAGCTTAACTAAAATTATATTGTGTTGAATCATAGCAGTAATGGCACTGCGTATTTAATGTCACAATTTAGATATTTTTCGAAACTTAAGTAATTAGGAGCAGGACTGAACTGATCTCTAGTATGTCCTACTGGCCCCAAATATACTCTCAACCATGAAACTCCTTAGAGTGAGCTTGTCTGAGGTCTACAGTTCTATACATCTATTTCTTCATTAAGGGACTGGAAAGATGTGCAACACTCAGCATGTCCTCCTGCTGAGTGCCTCAGTAGTTCAGAGGACACATATGACATGCTGGAGTAATAAACAATTATACATATTCTTGCTCTATTATTGAAAATGTTGTCAAAAGTCATGTCATGAAATATTAAGACTGATAATTTGGATGATATCTTGAAATGTTCAAATTACTCAAACACCTTCACCTAACAGAATTAGAACCAAAGACAATTACAACCCCATACAGTGTTTATAAACAGCTCCCATAAAACACAATGTCTCAAGCATATAATGAATACACTTTCAAGGAATGTCACTTGCAGGTAAAATTAGGTGTTTGAGAATCCTGAAGTTCGTAGTCCCAGAGACGCCATAGCTGTGATAACAAAGCTGCTTATTCCTCTGGCCTCACATTTCTGTCCACAATGGCAGATATCAAAGTAAAGACTGATGCCTTTGAGAACACGTTGGCATTACAGTCATAAGAAAATTAATATAAACAAAAGTTCATATGCTATGGGTAGTTGATAGTTGGGTGACAAGCCCTGAAAAAGCCAGGCCTACATTGTGAAGGCAAATGCCATGGTATGAAGTATTATCATTTTCTTACTCTATTCCCATAACAACAGCATCAAGCTTGTTTGCTGTCCATCTGTTCAGGTCATCATAGGCTGACATCTCTGAAACAAAAGAAATGAATTTAGAATGGTGCCCTGTGAACAGAAAACAATGGAAACCCAGCAACGCTCGTGAATGTGATAGAAATGTGAATTACCACCGATTGACGGAAACTCAGCAATCTCCACATTTATTATCAGGTAAATCAACACTCTGTCGGAGTCCAGGCAAAAAGAAAGTCTACAACTTATTACCGTAGCACAAAGACAGTGAAAGTAGAGCATGGAGGTCACTACTGCGGGACATTTGTATTATTTGTCTTCTTGTCTTATTTATTTCCCCCTTTAATCTTTGAGAAAAGAATAGGATGGTATCTGATAAGGAATTCACACAATGCATTAGGGATCAGGTATGCATCCCAGTCTGCAGTTGAATTTATTGAACATAAATTCAGCAACAATGCTAGAGATGGAAAATAGACCCCACATCTATGAGATGGACATGGGGAGTAAGGTGGAAACAGTAAAGAATAAAACAGAAGAAAATGTATGATTAACACCTAAAGCATGAAATAATAAAATCTGAGGATTATTAATATTTGTAAAGTCTAAACAATAACTTATTACCATGTGGTTTTAGTGTTTTGTTATTTTAAAGTTGTAGTTGCAAATGAATAGATAAGGTTAAGGAGAGAAAGGAAGAAGAAATTTCTTTCACTCAAAGTAACAGTAAAGAATATTAGTACAGCAAAGCGGCCACTTTTAGATTACACAGTTTAAAAAAGAATTAGAAGAGAAACAGACAGACCCTACTATATATTGAAACATCTCATAAAATAAAACATGGTAGTATAATAAGTAGGAAGAGCAATGGGGGTCAACACAGAGGTCAAGACAGGAAAACAGCACATACTTAGGACTAAACAAAGGGGGTAAAATTACAGGCAGAAGAAACACAAATCAGATGATGATCTGGAAGGAAATATCCCAAGGAATGCAGAGAGACTCATCTTGACCAAAAGATAACCATATCTTTGCCTAGGATGTAAGTAGAGTGTAGTGAAGAAGGGATTAGTAAAAAAACAAGAAAGACACCAATAAGTGTGAGATGGATAAGGAGAGAAGGGGACTGGGAGATGCCAAACATATGGACTTATATCTTGGGAGGAGCAGGTAAGTTTGAAAACAGGATGGAAATTTAGAAATGTCATCAGAGTGAAACAGAGGGACTAACAGCTGCTGAGAGATGGCATTTTTCCAGCCACAGTGAGAGCTGGATGGTCTGGAGCAGGAGCCCGAAGCCCTGGTTTCTACTGATAGGACTGTTGCTTCCTCCTCTTTCAAACTCTTTGAAAACATTCCTTAATCATTTGTTTCTGCAAAACTAAAATTCTAATGATAATGCTTATCTAAAAAATGCTTACTCTGTTGGCTGCCCAGTTGAACATAGTAGTATTTTTGTTTATCTTGAAATGTTCACAGTTCACAAGGACAAAATACTGGCTATAGTAATTAAGCTACAGGTTCTTTGAGTGTTATCACTTGTTTCATAAGTACACAGTATAATATTCCAATGTTTTGCTATAGAGTGAATTCATAAGTCTTCAAAAGTCTAAAATTGTGTGTGTGTGTGTGTGTGTGTGTGTGTACCTGGGTGTGTGTGTGCCTGTCTGTCTGTCTTAGCTGATCCACTCGTCCACAGACAAGAACTGATTACTTAGCTTTACTTCATTTTATCATTTTAACACAAAATTATGCTTTGGATTCTAAGCCTCTACATTATTGTTATACACCAGTCTACTACTTGAACACATGCTAACTGCAATATGGCAGCAATCATATTTTTTGGACTCAGCCTGGTTCACAACAATGTTTATCTTATTTACATGATTAGGTTATTTTAATCTAACTCCCAAGTTTGTATGTTGAATTTTCAAGCCTAGGATATCAATATGCTTATTTTAAAATATATTTTTTAACAAACCATCTTAATTACTACTCATTGTTTTAGTTACAAAATTGTAAATGGAGAAATATATGTGACCCACAACCCATACATCCCACTAATACATCCCATTCTGCTAAAATGCATATATTCCCTAAATCAGCATTGTGCTGACAAATGAGTTGTAAACTTCTGGGTACACAGTATACAGCAATTATTTCGATATGAATATATAAACAACAACACACACACACACACATTAGAAGTATACTTACTGCAACTTCCCAAGACAAACGCACCACCATGAATGAAAATTATAGCTGGTCGCTGTCTTTCAGACTTCCTTTTTGGTAAGTACAGACGAACAGGAATGTCACTAAAGTTTGTGTCAACCACTGTAATGTTTTCATCTGAAATTGGTTTTGTAAGTTGAAGTGCTGATACAGTAAAAAATACTTCTTCATATTTCATAAGACCTATGTTTTCAAATAATGTGGCCTATAAAAACAAAAAATTAAATGGTATGTTTTTATTTTAATAATAATAAATACACAGAGATGCAATGATAAAAATAGACAATGTGATAATACTCTAAAGGACAGATTTTTATATCCTCACATTATTTTGGTGGCATGAAAATCTCAGTGTGGTTTTTAGCATCAGACTTGAACAGGATTGAATGACCAACAATTTGTCTTGAATAAGAAATGGGTCAATAAAATACCATCCCTTTCTGACAAAAATATTAGTAGTTATAGGCTAATGAGGATGAGTTTTTTCTTGCATAGCTGTTAATAAGTTACCATTGCTATAGTAAATAATCATCTTCCAATGCTCAAACAAGAAAATCTAATTAAACTCATTGAGTCACACAGAAGAGTGAAGACATGAAAGTAGGAGCGGAACCTGTTGAGAAAATGGATTCCAGAAGGCTCAGAAGAAGTAAGAGAAGGAATTAATCAAGGAAATGCATAAGTCTGTCAGACAATAAATAAATAAATGCTTGGAGATATTAAGCTGCTCTTGACCTGGAAACTTCCCTAGCTGCTATCTTTTATAGGGCTAGAAGTTACTAAGCATACTTTCCAAGAAGGAAAGCAATCACCAATCTTCCCCAACAGTAAACTCGAAGAACTACAATAGCCACGGGATGGGCAAGACTTGCCCATTTTTGCAATAGCACTTTGAATGTTATGGGAATAACCAACCATGTTCTTAGTGGATTCAAGCTCCATTACACAAGACAAACTCATACCTAACACCATTGTTAGCTCATGACTCTGTGAATAACAAGTCATATGTCATAGGAAAGGACGTATTACTGCCACTCTATTTAATATACATACTATCAAACTGACTACTAATGCCTTATTGTTATACCCTTAGATTAATGTATCACTCAGCCCTACCAGAGAAGGCACTGTTTGCAGTAGATGGTGATTTACACAGAGAGGCAACACGGACCAAGGAGGGTAAAAAAGAGACTACTGAGTACTCAGCTCTGACATATCTATGCTGACATCTATATGGAACAGCTATACTGCTTTCTTTCCTTCCAGAGCTCATAGATCATTGCAGAAAAGTGGATTGAAAGACTTGATAAAATGGAGATATTGAAGGAATACAAAGAACCAGTATCCTTCAGACACAACATGCAGTTGCATTTATGAATTCAGTGATTGTGATAGTATGCACAAGAACTGTGCAAGCCTAAGTCAGACCAATGCCTAGAATGTAGAATGTTGTTAGAGGCTGCTTGTTCATTCCTGGCTGCTCAGACTTGAAATAACCACACAGAAACTGTGTTAATGAAATCATTGCTTGGCCTATTAGTGCTAGCTTCTTATTGGCTAGCTCTTACATCTTAAATTAATCCATGTCCATTATTTTATATTTTACCATGAAGTTCATGGTTTACCAGCAAGGTTCCATCACATCTGTCTCCTACAGCAACTACCTGGCATCCCACTGACTCTGTCTTCTTTCTACCAGAATTCAGTTTAGTTTTCCTGCCTAGCTTTATTCTGCTAAACCACTGGTCAAAATAGCTTTATTCATTAACCAACAACAGCAACACATATACAGAAGGACCAAAAGAAGATTGTCACAAAAATGCCACCCCTTGCCAAATATCTGCTGGCAATTTATAGAGACTCAGAGAGGAAGACTTGGTTTTATTTAAGGATGTGTCCCCTGGTGTATCCACTGTATAGTCACATGATGAAGAGTATATGGGAAGTACAGATTGGACTAGGTAAATGGGTATTAAAAAGGACACAAATTTAGGTAAAGAAGTGTTGGTGAATCTGGAAGGGAATACAGGAGGGGTAAATATAGTCAGAAATCATTGTATACAGTTCCCAAAGAACTAATTTTTTAAAAAATAAATAAATAAATAAAAGGGAAAAAACACAAATAAATAACTAAATACATTTTCTTAAAAATCTCAAGTATGCAGGATTTGAAAATCATAGTAATCTCATTTATTTCAACTAAATTTGGCACTATATCTTGCATTGGTATAATTTATTCTTAACTGTAGTTTTATCTAAAACAAAATTATTTGAAAATGACATTTTACACATGTTCCAATATTTTCATTTTATTTTGTTGGTCACTCAATTTAGTGTTATAAAATTGTGTATGTGTGTGTGTATGTGTGTGTGTGTAAACATGTTGGCCATGTGTGCTTGTGGAAGTCACGTATAAACTTAGCTGTTGTCCTAGTCTTTTGAACTTGTTAAAGACAGGTTCAGTTGTTCCAGCTGTATAAGCCAGTTTTTCTGGCCCAGGAGCTTTCAGTGATCCTCCTGCCTCCACCTCCCCTCCCACTGTAGGAGATGCATGCTAACATATCCAGCATCTCTAGTTTAATTCAATGTTTTAAAATGTTACTCAGTAACCATATTACTCATAGTTCATTTCCCCTATGAAACAGCTACAAAACGGCATCTTCTCTTCTTCTTTAGATGGCTTGAAGGGAAAAGAAGTCACTTCATTTATACCATTGAAGACAGGCTCTCTTTAGTATTTCTGATGTGTTATCTAAGACATTACGGACTAATTACAGTTAAAGCATTAATATAATTTCACGTAACTAGAATGTTTTAGAGTATATACTGCTGTGTCTGCCTCATGATGCTGAGATCATAAATCCATAGAGATATTATACCCATCTACATTAAACTTGAGTGTATTGACTCCAGAAATTGCTTTATCTGATCAATGTTACAGAGGTTTAAACTATAAGAACAATGTAGAATACCACTTGTCTTTGTCATCAGTATATATGGGCTTCTCTATATAATTAGCTGATATAAATTATATATTTAAACAACAGAATAAAAATTAAAATTCTAAGTTCTAGAAGAATGTAACAAGTATATGATTAACATGGTAATTGCATAAGAATAATGTTTTAGAAGTGACAAGTGCTGCTGTTGGTATCAGAACTTAGGTTTTATTACATTCAAGAGGTTTTGTAAAAAATATTATGAAGTTTCAACTAAAAACTATCCATGCATATATAGAAACATATGCATGTGTATAAAAACATCTAGTAAGACCTTGTAAAGTGCCATTCTTCTTTAGTTCTGAAACTCTTTGGATCTTTCTGCCTTGGAAATAAAAGTGCTATAGATAATTATTGTCTCTATATGCTTAATAGATGTAAATCTTATCGTTTTGGACAACAATGTCTTAAGTCTCTTCATAAGTCTACCATCTCACCATTAAAGTTTCAAAAGAGAAATTCCATTTATCAGTTAAGATGACAGTGAACATCCTTCTATTGCATCCAAGAAATACACGTTAGGATCAATAATAGATATCACATCAAGGAAAAGAGTTGGAAAAGATATTCTAATCAAATGGACCTAAGAAAAAAGCTGGATTTGCACTTTTAATATCTAACAAAATAGGCTTCAAACCAAAACTAGATAGAAGGGATAGGGAAGGGAACTACATACCCACTGAATGGAAAATCTACCAAGATGAGTTTGCAATTCTAATCATCTATGCCCCAAACACAAAGGAACAAAGTTTTTAAAAGAAACAATACTACATTTAAATTGCACTTTGACCCTTATACATTGATAGTGGTAGATTTACCACACTCTTGTCAACAGACCTATCATCTAGACAACACATAAACAGACAATTAGTACTGTATCTAATTGAATTTTTAAACCAAATGAACCTGATCTACCAAGCCACGCTTTTGCCTGCGAGGTCCTTGGCCAGCAAGTGGCCCTGATCTAGGAACAGCAGAACCATCTGGAGGGTAAGTGTGTCCCCACCCGGCGCCTGCCCAGATGCCCTGGGAACGGGATGCAGGCACTCTCCATCCCCCTAAACTTTCTGGCCATTCCGCTGCAGGGCTTCTTCTGGCTACTGGCTTTTCTGCTGTCCCACCCCAGCTTGCCCCCAAGCTCCCCTTTCCATCAGCAGGGTCCTAGGATCTCACAAAGCAGCCTGTTTCAGGGCTGAGGCTCTGGGGACAGGGTGGTGAGCTCAGGGAGCAGGGGTTTCTTTGTTTCACGGAGCTGCATCTACCAAGCCTGCTTTGCCTGTGAAATCCTTGGCCAGCAAGTGGCCCTGATCTAGTACCAGCAGAACCATCTGGAGGAGCTGGCATCTAACAAGCTTGTGCTTTTGTCTACAGGGTCCTTTGCCAGCAAGTGGCCCTGATCCAGCACCAGTAGAGCCATCCAGAGAGGGTCCTTAGAATCACCACCACAGCCTGCTTCAGGGAGGAGGTGATCTGGGAACCAACTCCAGTGCTGAGGGGACCTAAGAGAGGGCAGAACAAGAAAAATCCCCCAAGTACACAGTCAGTCACAACAAAAGGACCAAGCCACATAGACTTTCCTGACCACATTCAAAGGAAAAGATGGGCAGGCGTCAATGCAAGAATTCCTCCAACAACCTGAAAAGCAACATGATAACACAAGGTCCAGCGAATATGCCACAGAAGTAGTAGAAGAAATCAACTTTAAACATAACATTATGAAAGTGATAGAGAACATTAAAGAGGATATGAAAAACTCCTTTAAAGAAATGGATGAGAAGACTAACAAAAAGTTAGAAGAAATGAATAAATACCTCAGAGATACACTAGAAAACCAAGAAAAAGCAATCAAACAGGGAATGGAAACAGTTCAAAACTTGAAAACCGAAATGGAGGCAATGAAGAAAACACAATCCGAGGGATGGCTGGAGATGGAAAATCTGGGTAAACAAACAGGAACTACACAGACAAGTATAACCAACAGACTACAAGAGATAGAAGAAAGAACCACAGACGCTGAAGATACTATAGAGAAAATAAACTGATTGATCAAAGAAAACGACAAATCCAACAAATTCTTAACACAAAACATCCAGGAAATCTGGGACACCATGAAAAGACCAAACCTAAGAATAATAGGGGTAGAAGAAGGAGAAGAATTCCAACTCAAAGGCCCAGAAAATATATTCAACAAAATTATAGAAGAAAACTTTCCCAACCTAAAGAAGGTTATTCCTATGAAAGTACAAGAAGCATAAAGAACGCCGAATAGACTGGATCAAAAATAAATTCCCTCGCCATATAACAATCAAAACACAAAACATATAGAATAAAGAAAGAATATTAAGAGCTGCAAAGGAAAAAGGTCAAGTAACATATAAAGGTGAACCTATCAGAATTACACCTGACTTCTCTATGGAAACCATGAAAGCCAGAAGGTCGTGGATGGATGTGCTGCAGACACCAAGAGACCATGGATGCAAGCTCAGACTACTATACCCAGCAAAGTATACTTTCACCATCAATGGAGAAAACAAGATATTCCTGGTTAAAAACAAATTTAAGCAATATATAGCCAAAACCCAGCCTTACAGAAAGTACTAGAAGGAAAACCACAATGAAAGGAAGCTAACAATACACAAAATAACACAGACATCTAACAACCCTACACCAGCACAACTCATAGAAGGGAAACACACAAACTCTACCACCCCACAAAAACAAATAACAACCGGAGTTAACAATCACTTAATATAAATGGACTCAATTCACCTATAAGAAGGCACAGGTTTAGAGAATGGATACAAAAACAGGATCCAACATTCTGTTGTTTACAAGAAACACACCTCAACCACAAAGACAGACCTTATCTCAGAGTAAAGGGTTGGGAAAAGGTTTTCAATCAAACGGCCCTAAAAAACAAGCAGGTGTGGCTATACTAATATCAACAAAATCGACTTCAAACTAAATTTAATCAGAAGAGATGGAAATGGACACTTTATACTCTTAACAGGAATAATCCATCAGGATGAAGTCTCAATATGCCCCTAATATAAAAGCACCCACATATGTAAAAGAAACACTACTAGAACTTAAAGCACACATCAAACCCCACACACTAATTGTAGGAGATTTCAACACTCCTCTCTCACCAATGGACAGGTCAACCAGACAGAAACTTAACAGAGAAATACAAGAACTAACAGATGTAATGAATCAAATGGATTTAATAGCATCTATAGAACATTCCAGTCAAACAGGAAAGAATATACCTTCTTCTCATCATCTCATGGAACCTTCTCAAAAATTGATCACATACTCGGTAACATCCACAGATACAAAAAAATTGGAGTAACCACCTGTGTCTTGTCAGATCACCATAGAGTAAAGTAAGAATGTAACAACAATTACACCCCAAAAAAGCATACAAACTCATGGATACTGAACAGTCAACTACTGAACCACCCCTGGGTCAAGAAAGAAATTAAGAAAGAAATTAAAGTCTCCCTTGAATTCAATGAAAATAAAGACACAACATACCCCAACCTATGGGACACTATGAAAGCAGTGCTAAGAGGAAAGTTCATAGCACTTAGTGCCCACATAAAGAAAATGGAGAAAGCACACATTAGTGACTTAACAGCACACCTGAAAGCTCTAGAAAAAAAAAGAAGCAGACTCACCCAGGAGGAATAGAAGACTGGAAATAATCAAACTGAGGGCTGAAATCAACAAAATAGAGACACAGAAAACAATTCAAAGAATCAATGAAACAAAGAGTTGTTTCCTTGAGAAAATCAATAAGATCGACAAACCCCTATCCAAACTAATCAAAAGACAGAGAGAGAACACTAAAATTAACAAGATCAGAAATGAAAAGGGGGACATAACAACAGACACTGAGGAAATTCAGAGAATCCTTATGTCTTACTACAAAAGCATGTATGCCACAAAATTGGAAAATGTAAAAGAAATGGACAGTCTTTTAGATAAATACCATATACTGAAATTGAATCAAGACCAGGTGAACAATTTAAATAGACATATTAGTCACAAGGAAATAGAAGCTGTCATCAAAAACCTCCCAACCAAAAAAAGCCCAGGACTCGATGGTTTTAACGCAGAATTCTGCCAGAACTTCCAAGAACAGCTAATACTCCTTAATGTGTTTCACATAATAGAAACTGAAGGATTATTGCCAAACTCTTTTTATGAAGCTACAGTTACCCTGATACCCAAACCACACAAAGACGCAACCAAGAAAGAGAACTACAGACCAATCTTACTCATGAACATCAATGCAAAAATTCTCAATAAAATACTGGCACACCAAATCCAAGAACACATGAAAACAATCGTCCATTATGATCAAGTAGGCTTCATCCCAGAGATGCAGGGCTGATTCAACATACTAAAACCTATCAATATAATCCATCATATAAATAAACTGAAAGAAAAAAACCATATGATCATTTCATTATACGCTGAAAAAGCATTTGACAAAATTCAACACCCCTTTATGATAAAGGTCTTGGAGAGATTAGGGATACAAGGTTCATATCTAAATATAATAAAAATCAATACACAGCAAGCCGACAGCTAACATCAAATTAAATGGAGAGAAACTTAAAGTGATTCCACTAAAATCAGGAACAAGACAAGGCTGTCAACTCTTTCCATATCTCTTTAATATAGTGCTTGAATTCCAGACAAAAACATAGCTTTGTTAAGGGTAACCTAGTGCGCCCTCTGTGACAAACTTATGTTCAAATTATATCATTGCATTAAAAAATATGTCTGAACTCCAGCAACTTTGAACTCAAGAAAGATAATAACAGCAGCAGGTCACGAGAGGTGGCTTTTGAACTGCTGTGGGTGTCTGAAATGTGTCAGGGAGCATGTCAACCTACTCTGCTCGTGAGTACACAGAGTACATTTCCAGCAGATTCCAGATAAGAAATCTCAACAGAATACTGCAATGCCAGACAGGAGAGTCAACTATCTTCCACACACAGACATAGTTAAGGAGATCTGAGAAAACAGAATATCACTACCACTTCTATATGTTACTAAAACACATTTCATCAAACTGGAAATATAGTAGTTATATTAACTTACATTGACAACATCATTATCATCATAGAGAAAATTGCCCACATAGTTAATATTGGCAATATTATTATTAGGCCCCAAATCAAATTTATTTGGAGGCTTCAGTAACATAAAGAATATGCAATGTTTCTGTGAACAGAAAGGTTGAGAGTTACATTAAAAAAGAAAATAGCTAGAACAACAGTGATTAAAATTCACCAAAATATTAAGCTTGATGGAAGTAAACTGTGAAATTCCAGAGAGCATATGAGTCTAGGTATTGTCAAAAGCATCAAATGTATCCAAGGTTCCTAGCAATTCCCAGATATTCATTTCAGACAATACTACTTCCTTTATTCTGATGCTGCTATATCATAATACTCAGTGTTTTAGCAAACACTGTGGGTCCCTCTGCTTGTAGACAGTTCAGCCTGTTAGTGATTAAATAAACATCAAGAGTAACTGGTTTATATGTCATAATGAAAACTGAAATCGCTTTCAAACACTTTGAAATAAAATAAGTTTCAAATAGGCTTATAGCATGGTAACCCAAGTCCCCAGTAAAAAATATATTACCACAAGTGATGTCATTTTTATGACAGCATCCATGAATCTCACTTTCCAGGGTTCGTCAATATTCTCTGGAACAGGAGAATAAACAGAGTAGGCAAATAGAATACAAGAGAATCCAAAGCACAGAGTTTTGTACCCCATAATAAATCTTTTCCAAACTGTGTGTCATGATAGTCAACAGCATCTCATATATAAACTACAGAGCAGTAAGACAAAGGTAGAAGGTGAGCTGTTTAAAGCAAAAGGATGGTTTTAGCAACTGTGACTTGACATTCAACTATAAGGTCAAGCCACAATTGAAACGGGTTATGCAACTGTACAGCTTGGTGAAACAGAATTTACTACAAAATATCGAAAAAAGAATGCAGCAATGGCAAGAGCATTATGAGAGCAGTGAACTCTCCCTTGACCAAATAACATCACAAGAGCAGAAGCATTTGTGACCCTAATTAAAGCACACCAATAAAAGGACAAAGAGATCCCTTTGCTCTTTCACCACACTACAAAGAATAGTGACACCACTGTAAAAGCAAGATAAAATGTTAGGTAACATTTAACTAACCTTAAGGCTAACACCCACAACACAGATCATTCAGAAAATTCAAATCTACTCTGACAGTGCTCTTTAGAGGCAATTACAATTGAAATTGCTATTCTTTCCCAAGCTAGGGACCAATTCATCTAATGATTAAATTTGTATTCTACCAGTTCTGCCATAGAATATCTTCCTAAAATGAGGATTCTTCCACCCTCCTTGCTAACTTCTGGGCAAAAGCTGTTTCTGGCACTCTTAACTGTTTCATGTCGTAACCCAGACTTAACTCAACTTGGTTTTGATATTGATCTGAATACCAGAATATTGGTAAAAAGTCATTCTCCAATTTTGGGGATTAGAACTACATGGACTGGGATAAAAGAGGGCTAAGGAGGTTGCAAAGAAACAGAAGGGATCAACCCCACATGTGCATCCTGGAAACACCAACCTACCATTTACAATCGCATGTTCTTATCACACATTCCTCCTCCATCTCTGTTCTGAACTGCAGAGAACTCATGGAATTCAATGGACCTTACCCTCCATCCCATCCAGTCAGGTAAGCTCCATTTACCCTCAAATTTTCAAAAACAGAGTTATAATCAATAAAAAGGAAAGAAAAAGCTTTTTAACTGACTTCTGAAATCCCATATTTTCTCTTAATAGAAAGAAGCCATAAAATTAAAGATTTGTTCAATGCTTTTAGTAAAAACATAAATATGAAGGCAGGACGGGAATGCCAATAAAATTTATTTCATGAGAATCAGGGGAAAAAATAAGGTAAATGTAACAAGACATATGAGACATGCTTTTGTCCTTTGTTCGTGGTTCATGGTTTATGTCTCTCATGAGCACAAGAAAGAAACAGTGAAGGGGGAACTGGAAGAGATTGAGGGTGGCTTAGAGTCAAACTGACAGAAGACACAAACGACACAAACCCACACTCCAACATCTCAGTGAAATGCAAGCAGTATAAACACAGAAGAATCCACAACAGACTCACAACTGTTGAAAAAACAAAGACAAACCTTTGTAGTAAGCAGAATTTCAAGATAGCTAGTAGGCAGTTTGTTTGTTTGTTTCTGGTTACCCAGACCCAAAATAATCACACTAAAACTATATTAATTGCAATACTAGCATATTCCTAGCTAGCTCTCATGTTTTAAATTAACCCATTTCTATTAATCTGTGTACCACCACTTCGTTGAGGCCTAGGGTAAGGTTCCATCTGGCGTCTGTCACCTGTGGCAGCTACATGGCGTCTCTTTGACTCCATCTACACTCTCTCTATGTCTTTTCTAGCCTGGTAATATTCTGTTAAGTCATTGCCCGAAAGCAGCTTCTTTATTAGCCAATGGCAACAGAACATATTCATATCATATAGAGGGAAATCCCACATCAATAGCTCAAGAATCCCAGTCACTGAGAGACTCATACAGTTTAGTCAAGCAATAATCTTAGTACTTAGTGAAAAAAAAATTTTTAAGAGGAATGAAGTTTTCAAACAAGGGTTTTTTAGACAAGTGACTAGATGGGTTAGCCTAATCAATCACATGATCCTTTAAACCAAGGAGTTGTCTCCACTTAGATCCATGAGACAAGCCTGAGAGGGAGGAAAGGGAGGCCATGTGAGAGGCTCTCAATTGCCCCTTGAAGTAGAAAGGGTCACATGGCAGCCTTTAAAAGAGAGAGAGAGAGCTGTTACCAATCAAATAACTGAAAGAAACAAAACAAAACAAACAAAGCTAAGTCAGGAATGATGGGGCACAGCTAAAATCCCAGCAATAAGGAGTTCAAGGGAAGAATCCTGAGTTCACAATGAACCTGGGCAGCAAGCCCCAGGACAGTCTGATTATAGGGCAAGACCTTTCCCCAAAATGTAAGGGAGGCAAAGAGGTAGGAGGGGACAGAGGGAGATGGGTGAGGGAGAGCAGGAGGAGGGAGAGGAGTCTGGGCAAAGAGGAAGAGAGAGGAGGGGGAGGAGAGGGAAATAGGAAATGTCCTTAGACAGGAAGAAGCCTTAGATCTACGGCCATAGAAAACTACAGTATAACATCAAAAGATTCATACCACCAGCCCACTTTTGCTAGCTGGTTTTTACTCCCCATCAGTCCCTGGCTTCCATTGTTACTAGCAATACTGGAGTGATGTTCTTGGGGATTTGAGTATTTTCAGGCTAGGCTGAAGCTGCAGGGCTCTGAGTTTTCAATAGATGTTAGGAGGGCATCCCAGCTGCTGGTGTAATTCTCTAATCACTGCCAGGAATTTTCATACAGTTTTCATTGCCCCTGATTGATAAACAAAGTGAAGTGGGCACTAGAATGTCAGGGGAAAGACAGTTCCTTTCAATACCAAGCAAATGGGGTGCCAGGGTGGGTGGTAGAAAGTCAGATCTTCTTCCTCTTTCATTGTCTTTTCTCCAATGTATGATTCTGGGATGTTCATCTAATATCGGGGGGGTGTAGTGGCATGAAATAATTCTTGTGTCTTATAATACTTTATCCATGTGTCTGTTTTTAAATCAGTATCAGGAATATTTCATTCGTATGACTCTGTACTATAAGAAATCTAGTGTGGAGATTTCTCAAGCAGTATTCTCCTCTCTAGGGTTGTTTTGGCTTTACAAGATCTTCTGTGCATCCCAAGTCATTTAACATTGTTTTCTCTATCTCATTGTGAATGCTATTTTGCCATTTTCTTTGTTCGTGGAATCTTTAACTGGTTTTGGTATTAGAACAATACCAGTGTGCTATTTGGTTTGTAGCAAATTGGCATAAGCTACAGTCATCAGGGAAGATGAAACCTGAATTGAGGAAATGTCTCCATCACATTGGCTAGTAGCAGTAGCCTTAACTATGAAACGTCATCTTAATTAGTGACGGGGCGGGGGACAGTCTACTGTGTGCCTTGCGATCCCTGGGCAGGCTGTCTTGGTTTGTATGAGAAAGCAAGAGAAGCAAACTCTGGAAAGCAACTCAGTGAGCAGTGTTCCTCCATGGCCTCTCTTTCCGTTCCCACCTCCAAATTTCTGTCTGGAGCTCCTGTTTGGCTTCCCTTAAAGATGTCCGTAGCTTGCGTATTTAAATAACCACACACACACACACACACACACACACACACACACACACACACACACACACACATTTCTTTTGTTCTTTTGGTACATTTGTTGTTGTTGTTTTCTCCAGAGCAACAGAAAGCAAAATAGAACAGAAATTTCCACCCCTGAGTCAGATATTTCTGTGTTATTTGGGGACTGAGGTGGGAAATTTTGAAGCTTTGGGCTAAAATATGCCATTTATTGCTCAGAGATTAATCATTTGTTATGACAGTTAGGGAGATAGGAGTGTTGATGGAGGTCCAAATGATGGAGGCCTGACTCGTAAAGTTTCTGTGCGAAACAAATAGTATATCAGAGTTAATTACGTGATATTTTGATTAGCAATCTATGGAAGTGAAAGCTTTCCTTTATTGGATAACTGGTGCTGGATGTCTGGGGTAGAAAGCAATCAGCAGTGCTTAATGAGGTGGTGCGTGCCTTTAATCCCAGCACCCAGGAGGCAGAGGCAAGTGTATCTTGTGAGTTCAAGGCCAGCTAGGGCTGTTAGGCTGTTACACAGAGAAACCCTGGAGAGAGACAGAGAGAGAGACAGAGACAGAGATAGAGACAGACAGAGAGACAGAGAGAGAGAGAAGCAGCTGCATGGTGAAATTTTCTGGGACTCAACGAACAGAAGTTGTGGTCCAGTGAGGAGCAAAGAGTGTACTTCAAGCTGCCCACAGAACTTGCCAAATACTGTGTAGTGCAGAAGTCTCTCACATGGTACTTTTGGAATGCACGAGGGGCGTGGAGAGCTGCTGAGGCTCAGCACTGTGTGGCGAGTTCAGAGCTTCCCTGCAGAGGCCAGGACAGACCTTAGGGGAGGATGAAACTTCTGTTGCAATGGAGACCACAAGACGCTGGAAATTCTAGGATTGAAATGTTGTTGGTTATCCATATAACAAGCAGTTCACTATTGTCCTAGGGTGCATGTCTTGCCAGATCAGAGGTTTTGTATTTTTTTAATGGATTACAGGGCTCACCCATTTTTAAAGGATTGGTGGCTACTTTGCTTCCTAGTAGCATTCATGGAAATCTATCCAGCATGGCTGGAGCTTACAGATCAGTGTTAGCTTCCTTTCTTCATGTCCTATGACTCAGATGTCTTCAGCAACAGTCTTATCTTCAAGTTCTGGAGTTCCAAGAGCAATTGCAATATCTTTTAAGATTTGGGGATGAACTATAGGATTCACTGACCAATGAATTGGAAAATGGTCACCCTGACCTGGCACTGAGCCTTTTCTTTAATAGACAATAGTATCTGGGAGATACATCGCTCTCCTGATACATAACTACTCCATTTAAACTCATTGCATGGATGCATTTGTTTTAGGAAACATCTGAAATAGTGAATTTCTAGAAGACTTTTAAAAAGGTTGGTTTGTTATCCTTCCTCATACTCTCTCCTTATCCTACCCTTCCATTCTTCACCCCATAAATCCTTCCTAGTTTATTATTCTCCTCTCATCCTTCATACCATCTGTTTTCTTGAAATCATCCCATGACCTTACGAGGTTTCTGACTTCTATGCATACACCAATTAAAACACATTTTTTTTATCAAATTTTAGAGTTAACAAGAACGCATGAAAGGGTACATGAAGAAGCTGTGTTTTGGGGCCTGAGTTACCTCACTCAGAACCATTATTTCTAGATCCATCCATTTAGTTGTGCGTGTAAGTATTTCATATATTTTGCTACTAATATTCCATTGTGTTCGTATGCCAAATTTCATTAGCTGTTTATCAGTTAGTGCAAAATCTAGGCTGTTTCAATTTTCTGCCTATTGTGAATAAATCAGCAATGAAAATGGATAAGTAAGTATCTATTGGGAGGGTATTGTATATCTAGTTCTTCTGGGATTGGAATACTTCATCCTACAGAGAAGCCCCTTAAACAGGAAGTTAAACAACTCAAAATAGTCTCAGGGTGTCCCTGAAACTAACCAGATTATTTAGGCCTCTCTTTTTCAAAATGTAAACAAGCTAAAAGGCTGAGATTCACTTTCAGAAAAGCCAAGCTGCAAAGAAGATTCTCAGATGAGGCAAACTGCAAGGAAGCATCAGACCGTACCAGCCGCCTGGAAGGAGAAGCCAGCAGGGATGCCTGAAAGATTTTTAGATTGGCTGGTTCACTTGGAAGGAACACTGTCCAGCCTGTTGAACTGCCTGCGATTTGTGAAGTATGCTATAAGCTCCCAGCTTTTGTGAGCTGTCAACACACCCTTGTGGGCTTTGGTGATGCACCTGCCTTTCAGTTGTTTTTGCTCCTGTTTGAAACCTTCTCCCATATTCCCATAAATAACTCTAATCAGACTCAATGTTCATCAAGTTGGACTTTGATGCTAGCTATACTTTGGTCTGTCATCAACTCTTAGTTTGAGGTGAGTAGACGTGTGTAAGACCTCCCTAGGAAGAGTCTTGTCACACAGCAGTAGAATGTAGAGTTCTATGGAAATATGTTCAGGAGTGGTATCCTGGATCATATGACAAATTCATTTCTAACTTTTTTTGTAGAAACTTCACACTTATTGCCCTAGTAACTATGCCAGTCTGCACCTGTGCCAACAGTAAGTAGTCCCCTTTCTCCATTTCCATGTATTTGTTTCTCTGATCTTAACCATTATGAATGGGGTAAGGTGAAATCTCAGGGTAGTTTTATTTTGAATTTCCTTCATGGATAAAGATGTTGAAATAAAAAAGTATTTTTTTCTTTCGTTAAAAATAGATTCTCTTATACAATATATTCTGATCATGGTTTTCCTCCTTCTGCTTCCGCCAGTTCCTCCTCCACATCTCTCCTGCCCTCTGAATCCAACCCTTAATGACTCACCATAGGATAAAAACAAATGGCTTCTAAAGAATAATAATAGAATAAAGTATAATAATACAAAATGAAAACCAAAGAAACCTGATAAAGAAAAACAAACAAAAAGAAGGGGAAGAGGTGAAGAAAAGGCACAAGAGTGGATATGTACACAGAGACATACTCATTTTTCACATTCAGCAATCCCATATAAACATAAAATCAAAAGCCATAAAACATACTCAAAACACTTTCTCTGCCTCACCTTCTGCAGGCTTCTCTGCTCCCTGAGGGATAGATTTGATGGAGACATCACATTAAATACTTAAATCACTAAGTATTTAAAAGTCTCTCATTCTCTGTCAATTGTCTGCATGTGGGTCTCTGTATTCTCATCTGCTGCAAACAGAAGCTTCTCTGATGATGACTGAGCAAGGCACTAATCTATGATATAATCTATGATGTAATATATATTATTACATTAGGACAAACTGTCACTTTGTCCTAATGATGGTATTCTTTGCCTTAGAGAAACTTTGTGTTTTATGAGGTTTCATATATTAATTGTTGATCTTAGTGCCTAGGCTAACAGTACTCTGTTCAGAAAGTCTCCTGTAACAATGAGTTAAAGGTTTTCTCTTCTATCAGGTTCAATGTATCTGGCCTTATGTTTGGTCTTTGATGCATTTAGGATTGACTTTTATGCTGGATGATAAGTATGGATCTATTTGGATTCTTCTACATGAAACCATGCAGTTTTTTTGAGTACCATTTGTTGATGATGCTGAATTTTTCCCACTGTGTATTTCTGAGTTTTTTTTTTTCAAATTTCAGGTGTTCATAGGTGTGTGGATTTATGTATTGGTCGTCAGTTTGATTCCAATGATCAGTGTGTCTGTTTCTGTGCCTGTTCTGATTTTTACAATTTAATCTTGTATCTAACAACTTTGCTGAAAGTACTGTAAGAGTTCCCTGGTAGAATTTTTAGGGATACTTATGTATACTGTTATATCATGTTATATCATATCATTTCCTCTGCAAATGATACTTTGACTTCTTTCTTCCCAATTTGTAGCCCCTTGATTCTCCTTTATTCTCTTATTGCTCTAGCTAAGACTTCAAATACTATTATGAGTGGGTATAGAAAGAATGGCCAATCTTCTCTTCATTCTGATTTTAGTGGAATTGCTATGAATTTTTCTACATTTAAGCTGATGTTGGCTATGGGTTTGCTGTAACTGCTTTATGTTCAGGTATGTCCTTTTTATACTCACATGATATTAGCATAAAAACAGCCAGATTAATCAATGGAATTGAAATAAAGACCAAGAAATAAATTCAAATACACATGGACACCTGATTTTTGATAAAGCCAGAAATGTGCAGTGAAGAAAGAGACAGCATCTTCAACCAATGATGCTGGTAAAACTGAATGTCAACATATAGAAGAATGTAAATAAATATATACTTACCATCTTCTACAAAAACTCAAGTCCAAATATGTCAAAGACTTCAACATAAAACCAGATACACTGAACATGATAGAAAAGAAATTGAAATCTGGCCTTGAACTCATTGATACAGGAAAATATTTTCTGAACAGAACACAATTAGTTCATTCACTAAGATAAATAATTAATAAATCAGACATCAAGAAACTGAAAAGCTTCTGTAAGGAAAATGACTCTGGCATTAGGACAAGTGGCAACCTACAGAATGGGATAAGATTTTACCAATCCACATCTGATAGAGAACTAATATTCAAAATAACTAAATAACTCAAAAAACTAGATTCCAAAAGCCCCCAATAATCCAGTTTAAAAATGGGGTACAGATCTAGAGAATTCTTAATACAGGAAAGTCAAATGAACTAGAAAAACTTAAAGAAATGTTCAACATCCTTAGTCATCAGGGAAATGCAAATCAAAAGGACTCTGAGATTCTATCTTACACATATCAAACTGGCTAAGATCAATAACACAAGTGACAGCTCATGATTGTGAGGATGAGGAACAAGGAGAACACTGCTCTATTGGGGTTATGGTTACAAACATGTGCAGTCCCTATGGAAAGCAATATAGCAGTTCCTCAGAAATATGGGAGCCAATCTTCCTCATGACCCTACCATATCACTCTTGCCACAAGGACACTGGCTCAGCTATGTTCATTTGTTCATTTGTGCTCTAGTCACGTAGCCAGAAAATAGAAACAAACTAGATGTCCCTCAACAAAAGAACAGGAAAGAAAATGTTGTGCATTTATACAATTTACACAATGGGTTATTACTCAGCTATCAAAAATGACATGATGAAAAATTCAGGCAAAAAAGATAGAACTAGACAAAAATATCCAGAGTGAGGTAATCTAGACCCAGACACACACACACACACACACACACACACTCGCACGCACACACGCACACACACATATATAATGTGTTTGCTTATGTGTGGATGTTATCCATTAAGTAAATGATAACCAAGCTACAGTCCATAGAACCTGAGAAGTTAGGCATAGAAGAAGGGACTTAGTGGGGAGCACATAGATATACCAGGATAGGGGAAAAAGAAAAGATTTTATGGGTGGACTAGGAGCAGTTAGAAACCTGAGTGGAAGGATCAGGTAGGCAGCTGGAGGGGAGATAGAGTTGACAGAGAGAATCCCAGGAGAGACAGTTGGAATTGAGGAATGATATGGAAACCTAATACAATAGTAACTTCCTAAAATACATGGAGGTGATCCTAATGAGGCCCCCTAATAACTGAAAAGACTGAGTTTTAACTAGCCATCCCTTCACCCAACAAAGCTTCCAATAGGGGATTGGGTTGTATTCAATTGAGTTGCTAGCCAAGGAGTTTCCATAGACACCCCAAACTAAGACAGTGCGTTTCTCTCCACAAACTGACTGAAGTTCTCCATTACTGAGAACAATATCCACACAAATCACTCACTGAACATGGAAAAGTCAAGCTGATTCCTAATTTGAGCCTTTATCCCTACATTCTAGTGTCTCTGGTGAGGCTCTACAGGCTGCCAGAAGAGAAACATATACACCAACCTAGCCACAAAACTTTTGATCTATAATTTGTACTGCCTTCAGATATACCAGAGCTTTAACTGAGGCAAGACTGGATCTAGGGACCCAAAGCCCCCCAAATCCCAGCAGAGACATACGACTGGACCTGAAGACTTACAAGTCACCAGACCCCTTAGCTACTTATGCCAGAAGACCAGAAAGGAAACAGAAAACCAAAGAACAAAGTACCCATTCAACAAAGACAAACACAGGAATTGACACCCGGAACTATAATCATCCCAAATCCAGATGTCTAAATGACAGTGTAAGAACATAATCAATTACAGAAAGGACAAGATAGCACCACCAAAACCTAGGGATCCTATGACAGCAAGACCTGAACACTTGAATGCAGCTGAAGCACAAGAGAACAACCGTAAAATAATTTTATGCAGATCATAGAAGCCCTTAAAGCGGAAATTAAAACTCCCCCAGAGAAACCAAGGGAAGCCTACAAACTCATGATAATTAAACAACTCTCAATTGAATTCCAGATGGGTCAAGGAAGAAATAAAGAAATTAAAGACTTCCTAGAATTCAGTGAAGATAAATACACAAACTGTCCAAACTTATGGGACACAATGAAAGTCGTGTGAAAAGGAAAGCACATAGCACTGAGTGCCTGCATAAAAACATCGGAGAGACCTCACACTCATGACTTAACAGTATACCTGAAAGCTCTAGAACGAAAAGAAGCTAATATACCCAAGTATAGTAGATGGCAAGTAATAATCAAACTGAGGGCTGAAATCAAAAAAGAGAAACAAAGAGAGGAACATAGAATCAGTGAAACAGAGTTGGTCTTATGAGAAAAACAATAAGATAGACAACCCGTATTCAAACTAACTGAAAGGTAGAGAGCGAATATCCAAATTAACAAAATCAGAAACTCAAAGGTGGACATAACAACTGACACTGAGGAGATCCAGACAATGATCAGGTCATAATTCAAAACACCACAAAATTGGAAAATCTAAAAAGAAATGGGCAAATTTCTTGATAGATTTCACATGACAAACTTACATCAAGACAATTTAAATAGACCTATAATTTCTAAAAAAAAAAAAAAATAAAACAGTCATTAGAGTCTCCTAATCAAAAACAGTCAAGAACCAGAAGGTTTCAGAATAGAATTCTACCAGAATTTCAATAAAAAGATAATACCAATAATCCTCAATTAATTCCACTAAATAGAAACAGAAAAAACATTGCCAAATTCTTTTTATGAGGCCACATTCACCCTGACACACAAACCACACAAAGACTCAGCAAAGAAAGAGAACTATAGACCAATTTCTCTCATGAACATTAGTGTAAAAACACTCAATAAAATACTCCCAAACTGAATCCATGAATATATCAAAAATGTCATCCACCTGTCCAAGTAAGCTTCATCCTAGTGATGAAGGGGTGGTTTAACATAAAATGTCTGTCAATATAATCCACTATATCTACAAACTAAAAGAAAAAACCTACATGATTGTTTCATAAGATGCTGAAAAATCCTTTGACAAAATCTAACACCCTTTCATGATAAAGGGTCAAGGACAGGTCAGGGATACAAGGAGCATACCTAAACATCATCAAAGTAATATACAACCATCATCAAATTACATGGAGAGAAACTCCAAGCAGTTCTACTAAAATCAGAAACAAGACAAAGCTGTCCACAATCCCTATATCTATACAATATGGTACTTGAAGTTCTAGCTAGAGCAATAAGACAACAAAAGGAAACCAAGGGGGCACAAAATGGAAAGAAGAAGTTAAAGTATTGCCATTTGTGATATATATAAGTGACCCCAAAAGTTCCAACAATGTGCCTGGATACAAGATTACAAAAAAAAAGTAGCCCTCTTAGATGCAAATGATGAATGGGCTGAGAAAGAAATCAAAGAAACATAACCCGTCACAAAAAGTACAAAATATGTTGGGGGTAACAGTAAACAAGCAAGTGAAATACCTGTATGACAAGAACATCACATCTTTGATGAAAGAAACTGAAGAAGATATCAGAAGACAGAAAGATATCTCATGCTCACAGATCAGTAGGATTAGGTAGGATCTAATGAGATGATCATGTGGGATTTTTTCTTTTAGTTTGTATATATGATAGATTACAGTGACAGATTTTTGTATGTTGGACAATCCCTGCATCTCTGGGGTGACACCTACTTGAACATGGCCGATGATATCTTTAATATGTTTATGGAATCAGTTTGAGAGTACTTTATTGAGTGGCTTTGCTTCAATGTTCGTGAGAAAAATTAGTCTGTTATTCTAAAATATTAAAAATGGCAATTTCACCAAAAGCAATCTATAGATTCAATGCAATTCCCATTAAAATCCCAATTCAATTCTTTACAGATCTTGAAAGAATAATACTAAAGTTTATATGAAAAAAAAACCAGGATAGCTAAAAACAACCCTATACAATAAAATAACTTTCAGAGGTAACACCATCCAAGATTTCA
Organism: Ondatra zibethicus; assembly: GCA_004026605.1. Classification (NCBI taxonomy): domain Eukaryota; kingdom Metazoa; phylum Chordata; class Mammalia; order Rodentia; family Cricetidae; genus Ondatra; species Ondatra zibethicus. The sequence goes on along the minus strand of PVIU01007118.1, from coordinate 25,050 downwards.
AGCTCTACCACAGGGCTATAGTACTAAAAACAGCATGGCGTTGCCATAGAAACAGACATGTGGATTAATAGAATTGAATTGAAGATCCATATGTAAATCCACACACTAATGGACACCTAATTTTTAACAAAGAAGTCAAAATTATACAATGGAAAAAAATAAACCCCCATCAACAAATGCTGCTGGTCAAATTGGATGTCTGAATATAGAAGAATGCACATAGATCCATATTTATCATCCTGCAAAAAACTCAAGTCCAAGTGGATCAAAGACCCCAACATAGATCCAATTACACTGAACCTGACAGAGGAAAAGTTGGAAATAGCCTTGAATGCATTGGCACAGAAGACAACTTCATGACTAAAATATCAATAGCACAGACACAAAGATTGACAATTAATAAATGGGACCTCATGAAACTGAAAAGCTTCTATAAGACAAAAGACACTGTCAATGGGATAAAATGGCAGTCTGCAAAATGGGAAAAGATCTTCACTAATCCCACATTCAAAAGTGGGCTGATCTCAAAAATATATAAATAACTAAAAAAACTAGACATAAAAATCAATCCAATTAAAATGGGGTACTGATCTAAACAGAGTTCTCAACAGAACTATCTCAAATGATCAAGATACATTTAAATAAATGTTCAACATCCTTACCCATCAGGGAAATATAAATTAAAAAGACTCTGAGATTCCATCTATACATGTCAGAATAGGTAAATTCAAAAACACAAATGACTGCTTATACTGGAAACGATGTAGAACAAGATGAACACTCCACTGCTTCTGGGAGACTTGTACAACCATTTTGGAAATCAATATAGTGATTTCTCAGAAAATTGGGAATAAATCTTCCTCAAGACCCAGTTATATCACTTTTAAGAATATACCCAAAAGATGCTTAATCATACCACAATGACATTTGCCCAACTATATTTACAGCAGCTTTGTTCTTAATACCCAGAATCTGGAAACAACCTAAATGCCTCTCAACCAAAGAATGGATAAAGAAAATGTGGTACATTTATAAACTGGAGCATTAATCAGCTGTTAATAACAATGGCATTATGAAATTTGAAAGCAAATGGATGGAACTATAGAAAATTCATCTTGAGTGAGGTAACCTAGACTCAGATAGACAAACATGGTGTGTGCTCACTCATAAGTGGAATTTAGCTGTAAAATGAAGGATAACCATGCAGCAAGGCTAGGTAACAGGAGGACCCAAGGGGTGTGTGTGTGTGTGCATGGTCTCCTGAGAAAGGGAAAATAAAAGAGATCTCATAGGTAGACTGGGGGAAGGTGGAGATGGAAACATGAGGGATCAGGTTGGGTGGTGAATGGAGGGGAAAAGCACTGAAAAAGGTGATGATTGGAAGGGGGGCATTTCATGGTCAGGTAGAAAACTGGTACAAGGGAAATTCCTAGGAACCTACAAGGATGACCCCATCTAAGACTCCTAACAGTGGTGGAAGCATATCCTGAACTGACCATCTTCTGTAAACAGGCAAGACTTCAAGTGCAGGTAGGAGGGAACCAACCTGGCCACACAAGCTTTGACATACAGTCTGTCCTGCATATGGAAAGTACAGAGGGTGGGGATGGAGGTAATAATGGTGTAGTGATTCTGGAATGGCCAACAAATGAGTGCTCTAACCTCTGATCCATAACACAAAAGTGAACCCCCTTCTCAAACTACCTGGAGTGCTTTGACCCAGAGGTTGGATGTTTCAGAGACCAAGGATATAGACAGATATGATTGGGGGGAAAAGTCAATGTAAAGCCTAATGATATTCTGCTCTACTCATAGATTAGTGACTACCCCAGTTGTCATCAGAGAGCTTTCATCAAGTAATTGATGTAAGCTGAGGCAGAAACACATGAGCAAACATTGGGCCAAGTTCAGGTAATACTGTTGACAAGAGGTAGGAAGGATTGTACAAACTGGGAGCGTGGGGTCAAGGACATCACAAAGGAAACTGTAGAAACAACTAACCTTGACTCGTAGGTGCTCACAGAGTCTGGACTGACAATCAGGGAGCCTGCATGGGACCAACCTAGACTTTCTAGGTATGTGTGACAGTTGTGTAGCTTGGTCTACTTGTGGGACTGATAGCAGTGGGAGAAGTGCTTTGTCTGGCTTTTGGGAATCTATTTCTCATACTGGATTTCCTTGTTCAACATTAATATAGGGGAGGAACTTAGTCCTATCTCAACTTGATATGCCATGCTTTGTTGACATCCATGGGAAGCCTGCCCCTTTCTCAACAGAAAGAGAGAAGAGGTGAATTGAGGGGCTAGGAGTGATGGAGGAATGAGATAATTGGAAAAGAGAATGGAGGGGGCTGTATAATAATTTGAATTAATTTAATTAATAGAATAAAAATAAATAAATGAATATTATTAATAAAGCAGGAAAACAAACAATACCAGATTTTTTAAAATAAATAAAAACTAGAAGAAACATATATGCATACACCACAAACAATACCTATAAAGATATAAAATCAGATACCACAATATACAAGCAAAAGACCAGTAAGACAAAAATTGCCCAAACAAGCAATATGAGACAAAAAGTTTACAAGAATACCACTGTGATTTCTAATGTTCAAGCATAGTATTTGCTTTTCTATGCATCTGTTTTGTTACAGATTCCATAACTGTGTTAATAGTAACAATACCAGACATCTTTGCTATATTTTGGTATTGGTTGAAAATTTTTCTGTATTTCGATATTTTAAATTTGGTGTTAGATATTTACAATGAAGTTGTGTCCATACTTGCATTTTTCCAAGCTGTATTATCTTTTTCTTTAAACATTGAGTAATTTAAATTTTAATGAGTACCTCATCATTATATGCTGATTAAATTATATTCCTTTTCCTTTCATATGTTAATTTTTCTCAGACAATTGTTTTTCTCAAGGTTCCCCCAAAGATGTCAGCATCCTTAGACAACAGAAGCACTCTAGAGAAAACAATGTCCATAATCCCAAAAGATGGGTTATGGATGTTTGTTATCATTTAAGGGGGATTGATTACAAGTTGTTATTGGTCATGGTCAGGAAAAAACTAAACAGAAAAGTTAAATTCAAAGATCTATTTCTAAATGAAAAAGGATATGATAGAGAAATGATAAGATAAAAGGGAAGATTATTGAATCTAATCCAAAACAACTATTCAATATCAAAGTATTTTACATTGGTATGGATTTTTGTTCATTGATAAAAACTTAAAGTTAATTTTGTTATACTATATGTATGTTTCTAATCTTGTTTGGGGTATTGTGTTTATGCAGCTCATTTAAAAATTGAATATATATTTAAAAATACAGGTTAGTAGTTAGTCATTTATAATAATCAAACTTGTAGTCATATTAGGCATATTTTCAATGTTAAACAACTATATTTAGCTAGATAGATGTTCTTCAAACACTTCGAAGACCTACAGAATATGGCATTTAAAATGTTTTAATAGCACAAGGCTTTTAATGACAGTGGGACACATCTGCTCCTGATAGTAACAATTTACTTCAAAAGAAGATGATGGGCATCGTAGAATTTCCTCTTGGAGTTTGCTTTCTTTGTGACAAAAACTTCCCATTTGGGCAAAAACATTGCCCTTGTCTCAATTAATGACAGTATATTGCCCAAATTGAACCAGCAGGACACAAATAAATGCAACTGCCAAACTTTGCCAAGATAATATAGGAAAGTCCCTCAAAATTTACTGCTTCTCAAAAAGTCTGTCAGATATTATAGGCCTGTAGGTCAAAGTTCAGTGCTTCAACATTGCATAAGAACTTTGGGTGACAGTCCAGGCAGCCAAATAGTCCTATCATTAGATAGTCTTTGTTTGAGTTAAAGAGTAAATAATTAGACTTAAAATTTTTCTTAGGTATGATAAAAAATTAGGTAAAAAACTTTAGACTCACAAAGATAAGATAAATACTAGGGTATTTTTCTCTAATTTTGCCAAATACAATTGAACTGGATATTGTAACTGTATTTCTTAGTTGGTAACTGTTTTTGTTTGATATTATTTTACTATGTTAAAATTAAAATCATTCTATTTAATTAGACAAAATGGAGAAATGCTATGGAATAATCCTTCTGTATACTGTGAAGATGTGTTGCTATCATTTTAAATAAAAAGCTGATTTGCCAATCACTAGGTAGGATTTTTGGGGCAAGAGGATGCTAGGTAGAGTCTCAGGGTCACCACCCAGATGCGGAATAAGCAACATAGATAGTTCATAGATGATAAATGAACCTTGGGACAGCACATAGATTAAGAGAAATGGGTTAATTTAGGCTATAAGAGCCAGATAAAAATAAGCCTGGGCTAATAGCCAAACATCTACAATTAATATTACGTCTCTCTGTAGTTATTTGGGATTGTAGTTATCTGGCAAGACAGAGATGTTTGAGGGTCTAGACAGAAAACTCTGCCTACAATTTACCAGGCATCTTTGCTACTATTGGGTTGAAAATCTTTCAGTATTTCAATATTTTGGAAGTAATATCAGATATTTACAATGAAATTATTTTCATACTTATGCTGTAGAAATTCCTACAGCCAGTAACCTTTAAGTTACTTGCCTCTTATACTATATATGCCAATGTAAAGCACGGGTCTGGCCTCTCTTCCAGCGACATGATACAGTTCCTGTTCCCCATTTATGCAGAGGATTATGATCTGTGAGTCTACCCCAAAAGCCAGCAAAAGAATCAAAGGCAACCCCTGTTCCCATTGTTAGGAGTTCCACAAAAATGCTATAAGGACATGGACAATTTTAAGAAACTTTGCTTGATTAGGAGCTGGGGCACTGGATTCAAGTAACTTTGCAACATCAAGGGCTAGTTGAAAACAGGAACCTCTGCAAAAGTATAAACCATGAAATGTTCCTAGCAGCTAGCTACCTGTCGACACCCAGCTTTGTGGTCTAGAAGCAGGAGTAACTGCTCAGGGGGGAGTGCAGGGGGCATGCAGAAGCAGAAGTAAATGCTTAAAGGAGGAAAAGGGTATGCAGAAGGAGTCTATACCCTGTACTTATACCCAACTCCCTTGACCCTGAGTAAACCTGGCTTGTGGTTTTTGCCTATATATGTCAACTCCAAATGAGGAATAGGAGCTTTCCACTGCACTGTGTTGTGAGTGGAGGCTTCGAGCTCCCAACTAGCTGGACTATGTGCATGTGCACTGAATAAACCTTGCTTTTGCATTCTGGACTTTTCTAGATTACGGTGGTGGTTCCTCTGGGGATCTCAACTTGGGCACAACATTGCCAAGCTACATTGTTAACATATGCAGAGTGCCTAGGTCAGTCCCATGCAGGCTCCCTTGTTATTGGTTCAGTGTCTGTGAGCCCTTTTGAGCCGAGGTTCTTTGGTGCTGTGAGTTTTTTTGTAGAGTTCTTGACCTTTATATCTCCAACAATCACTTCTCCCCCTCTTCTGAAAGATTCTTGAGCTTTACCTAATGTTTGGCTGTGGGTGTCTGCATCTGTTTCCATCAGTTTCTGGATGAGGTATCTGTAATGACAATTGGGCTAGGCACCAATCTATGTATATAACAGAATAACATTATGAATCATTACATTGGCATTTTTCTCTCTATTCATATTTGGTTCTATCCTAGATCTCTAGGTCATCAAATCTATGCATCCTAGTGTTCAAGGTAGTGTCACGGATGGACTTATTATCCTGGTATGGATTTTACATTAAACCAGTCATTAGCTTGGCCACTCCCTCAATTTCTAGGCCATCCTTAGCCCAGCACATCCCATAGGCAGGGTAGACCTTAGGTCAAAGGTTCTGTGGTTGGCTTGGTTTCCCACTCCCTTCACTTGAAGCCTTGCCTGGTCACAGAAGTGACCAGTTTAGACTATGTATCATATCTGCTATTGCTAGGAGTCTTATCAGGGTCATCCTTGGAGATTCCCTTGTGTCAGGTTTTTACCCAAACCCAAAATGCTTTATCTTTCCAGTAGTCTCCTTCAGTAATGTCCCATATCCTCCCCACCAACCTGACTGCTCATCTTCCAATTTTCACTGACCCGTACTCCACTCATAATTGTCTCTTCTATTTCCCCTTCTCAGGCAGATCCAAGTGTGCCCACCTGAAATCTCCTTGTTGCCTAGTTTCTCTGGGTCTGTGGATTGTAGCATGATTAACCATTATTTTACAACTAAAATCCATTTATGAGTGAGTACATACCATTTTGTCTTTCTGAATCTGGGTTACCTAACTCAGGATGATTTTTTTCTAGTTCCATTCATTTGCCTTCAAATTTCATGATGCTATTGTTATTAACAGCTGAATAATACTCCATTGTATAAATGTACCACATTTTCTTTATTCATTCCTTGGTTAAGGGGCATCTAGATTATTTCTAGGTTCTGGCTATTACAAATAAAGCTGCTATAAGCGTAATTGAGCAAATGTCCTTGTGGTAGGATTGGAGCATCCTTTGGGTATATGTCCAAGAGTAATACAGCGGGGTCTTGTGGTAGATTGATTCTCTTTTGTCTGAGAATCCACATGTGAGTGGATTTCACGGGGGTGGGGACTAGAACTTAAGCTATTAGGTTGGGGAGGCAAGAGCATTGAAAGAGACTACTAGAAGTGGGGTACATTTCAGGGTCAGGTAAAAGCCTAGCACAATTGAATCTCACAGGAATTACAGGGATGACTCCAACTAAGACTTCTAGCAAGAGCAAAATAGCCTGAATTGGCCACCTCCTTTGACCAGGCAAGACTTCAACTAGAGGGAGTAGGAAATCAACACAGCCATTTAACCTTCAATGAACTACAGTCTGTCCTATGGGATGTGCTGGGCTAAGGGTGCCCAAGCTTGACAGAGTAGCCAAACAATGGCCAGTCTAGCCTAAAACCCATGACAGGAGAGTAAAACCATCCCTGACACTTCCTGGACTAACAGGAAGCATAGGCCTAGATGACTTAGAGATCTATGATAGAACCAAACATGATTAGAGGGGGAAAATGTCAATGTAATGATGCCTAACAATATTCTGCTATGCACACAGATTGGTGCTTAGCCAAATTGTCATCAAAGAGGCCTCATCCCACAACTGATGGGATGCAGATGCAGACCCACAGCCTAACATTTGGTAGAGCTCAGGGGGTCCTGCAGAAGAGGGGGAGAAATGAGTGTAGGAGCCAAAATGGTCAAATATACAACAAGAAAATGTATAGGATTAACTAACCTGGGTTCATTAGGGATCACAGAGACTGAACCAACAACAAAGGAGCCTGCATGGAACTGACCTAAGCATGTGACGTTTGTGTAGCTTGGTCCTCTTGTGGGACACCTAACAGTGGGAACAGGGTATGTCTCTGATACTTTTACTAACTTTTGGGACCTTACTCCTCATACTGGGTCACCTTGGCCAGCCTTAATACATGGGAAGGTACTTAGTATTACTGACACTTGTTATGCAATATTTTATTGATACTCATGGGAGACCTGCCTTTTCCTAAACAGAAACAGAGGAGAAGTGGATTGGTGGTTGGGAACAGACATGGGGTGTGTTGAGGGAGGAGAGAAAGGAAAGGAGGGAAGGAGAGTGTGGCCAGGATGTAAAATAAATAAATAAATTTACTTTTAAAAAAATCTATATTTCACCAAACTGCAAAAAAATCTAAAAGATAAGAACAAATGTCGAGATAGGTATATAATTGTAGTGTGAAGCATCAATTTATCATAGGAGGCGGCTTATTTGTTTATGGCTGCTCAGCCCTGAAATAACCACTCAGAAACAATATGATTTAAATCACTGCTTGGCCCATTAGCTCTAGCTTCTTATTGGCTAACTCTCACATCTTAATTTAACCCATTTCTATTAATCTGTGTATTGCCACATGGCTGTGGCTTACGGGCAAAATTCCCCAGCAGTGACTACATGGCATCTCCTGATTCCACCTTCTTTCTCCAAGCATTGAGTTTAGTTTTCACCACCTACCTCTGTTCTGCCTTGCTATAGGTCCAAAGCGGTTTCTTTATTCATTAACCAATAAAAGCAACACATATACAGAAGGGCCTCCCATACCATTTTCCCTTTTCTATTCAGATAAAAAGAAAGGTTTTAACTTTAACATATTACAGTTACATATAATACAACAGGTATCAATCAAGAATAACAATTACAACATTTATATCTACTTTATCTTTTATTATCACTAAGGAAAACTATAACTATTTTTCAACTCCATCAAAGACTCCAGAAGGATATAATGTTACCTAAGTAAACAGGAAGTGCAAATGTAAGCAACTTCCAAAACTCTAGAATTGACAGAGACATCTTGCTGCCCAGACAGTCACCAAAGTTCTTCTGTATCACGGGGGCATCCATCTTTAACCTACAGGCCCATAATATCCAGCAGACTTTTCCCTGAAGCAGGAAATTTCAAAAACAGTTCCATCTATATTGCTAGTTTGTCAGTAACCTTCTTCTGTGTCCTGCAGAATGTCTGGCAGACTCTATCATGAAGCAGGAACACCGAAGGACTGTCTCACCTTTAGGCAAGTTCAGCAGTCATTTCTCTGTGGGTCCTGCATGCCCAGTTCACACAGCATACCATCAAGCAGTCCAAGCAAGAACAGTTCCTTGCCCAAATGACTAGCAAACTTCATAAGGAGCATATTCGATGCCCATTATCCTCTTGAAGTTATTGGTGCTGCCAAGAGCAGATGTGTCTCACTGTCATGAAAAGTCCTAAGTTCTTAAAACATTTTAAATGCCCTATTCTGTAGTCTTTGAAAGATCTGAAGAATATCTAACTAACTGAAATATATCTATACATCTAGAAAACTTAACTAACATGACTACAAGGTTGACTATTAAAGATGATTATCTATTAAATTATATTTTAATTGTACATTACATTTTAAATGAGCTGCACAAAATACAATACCTTAATCAAGAGCAGAAATATACATAACAAAATTGACCTTAAATTTGTATCAATAGACCAAGATCCATACCAATGCAAATCTATATAGCATATCCTTCTTAAATGTAAAGACCTCTAAACAAGGCACATATATATATGGCAGAGTCAGAGAGAGAGGCCATGTAGACACAGAAGGAGACAGATGACAGATGCTCTGGAACCTTACCAGTAAATCACGAGTCTTGTGGTAAAATGTAGACTAATAGGAATGCGTTAATTTAGGATGTAAGAGCTAGATACAAATATGCCTAAGCTATTGGCCAAGCAGTCTTGTAATTAATATAGTTTCTATGTGATTATTTCAGGTCTGGGTGGTCAGGAATGAACAAACAACCTCTGCCTACAGCCATCGTCTGCCATACAAGGGTCATGAACATTCAGAGGGACTAGTTTGGAGCTATGCTGGTTCCTTCCCTGTCTGTCTGGAGTTGGTGAGCTCCCATTAGTTCAGGTAAATTGTTTCACTGGGTGTCTCCATAATATTCTTGACCTCATTGCTCATATTCTCACTCATCTCACTCTTCAACTGGACTTTGGGAGCTCAGTTCAGTACTATGCTGCAGGTCTCTGTTTCTGTTTCCATCAGTTGCTGAATGAAAGTTTTATGGTTATATTTAAGATATTCCTTAGTCTGATTACAGGGCAAGGCCAGTTTAGGCACCCTCTCCTCTATTGCTTAGGGTCTTAGTTGGGGTCATACTTGTGGATTCCTGGGAATTTCTCCAGTACCAGGTTTCTTGCTAGCCCCATAATGGCTCCCTCAATCAAGATATCTCTTTCCATGCTCTCATCTCTGTCCTTCCTACATCTTGACTATCCTGTTCCCTCAAGTTCTCCTCCCCGTCCCGTTCTTCCCTCCTCTTCTCTTTCCACCCTCCCTTCTCCCCCTACCCTCATGTTTCCAATTTTGCCAGGCGATCTTGTTTATTTCCCCTTTCTGGGTGGATCCATGTATGTTTTCCTTAGGGTTCACCTTGTTACCTAGCTTGTCTATGATCATGAACTATAAGCTCAATATCTTTTGTTTTACAGCTAGTATCTACTTATGAGTGAGTACATACCATGTTCATTTTTCTGGGTCTGGGTTAAGTCACTCAGGATGGTTTTTCTAGTTCCATCCATTTGCATGCAAATTTCAAGATGTCATTGTTTTTGTTTTTGTTTTCTGCTGAGTAGTAGTACTCCAGCATATACATGTGCCACATTTTCTTTATCCATTCTTTGGTTAAGGGGCATCTAGGTTGTTTCCAGGTTCTGCCTATTGCAAATAATGCTGTTATGAACATACATGAACAAATGTCCTTGTTGTATGACTGATCATCTTTTGGGTATATGCCCAAGAGTGGTATTGCTGGGTCCTGAGGTAGGTTGATTCCCAATTTTCTGAGAAACTGCCATACTGATTTCCAGAGTGGTTGTAGAAGTTTGCATTTCCACCAGCAATGGAGGAGTGTTCCCCTTATTCCACATCCTCTCCATCAAAGCTATCATTGGTGTTTTTGATCTTAGCCATTCTGACTGATGTAAGATAGTATCTCAGAGACCTTTTGACTTGCATCTCCCTGGTGGCTAAGGTTGTTGAACATTTTCTTAAGTTTCTGTTAGCCATTTGAGATTCTTCCATTGAGAATTCTCTGTTTAGTTCTGTATCCCATTTTTAATTGGATTATTTGGAATTTTGAATTCTAATTTCTTGAGTTTTTTATATATTTTGGGGATCAGTCCTCTGTCTAATGTGGGGTTGGTGAAGATCTTTTCCCATTCAGTAGGATGCCTTTTTGTATATTGACTGTGTCCTTTGCTTTACAAAAGCTTCTCAGTTTCAAGAGGTCCCATTTATTTTTTGTTGCTCTCAGTGTCTGTGCTACTGGTGTTATATTTAGGAAGTGGTCTCCTAAATGTGCCCATGCACTGAAGGCTACTTCCCACTTTATCTTCTATCAGGATCAGTGTGGTTGGATTTATATTGAGGTCTTTAATCTATTTGGACTTGAGTTTTGTGCATCACCCCATGCAGGAGAAATGGGTGCTATACCCATAGAGTCTGGAATGTTTGGGTGAAAGCATCATTCTGGTCCCTGGCATCCATATAACCCAAGAGTATGAAATGTTTGGGTGGAAGGGTCAGCCCAGCCCCTGGCATCCGTATATCCAAAGAGTCTGGAAAGTTCATGTGGAGGCTCCACCTCAAGTCACCCAGCCCCAGCTGCCTCAGTACAGACTCCACACCTGAGAAAGTTTACCAAAGGATGACCCCTCCCCAGAGATGCTTAGAACCACTCCTGCAGGGTATTTAAACTGTCCCCAGAGAACAAACATGGGTTTTTTGTCATCCTTTACCTTCTCTTCTGTGGATGGCTGGAAAGCCATCTGGGAGCATTTAGATCTATTAAACGTGGGCTTTTTCTAATTCGGCCTGATTTGGATCATTGCATCAGCAGAGAAGCTTATCGGAGTGCAGAAACTTTTCAAAAACATGGTGCATTTATACAGTGGCGTCTTACTCAGCTATTTAAAAAAATGGCATCATGAAATTTTCTGGCAAATAGATGGGAGTAGAAAACATCATCCTGAATGAGTTGTTCTAGACCTAGAAAGATATATATGACACATATTCACTTCTTTGTGGATATTAGTGTTATGCCCGGATCTGCAAATTCCCCCAAAATCCAACAAGGAGACTGAGTCCTGTATGTAAATGCAAACTCATGTATCCAACGTACTGGAATAATCAGAGAGCCCTGAGCTGAGTTAGAGTTGGGTTTTTATAGCAGTAAAGGTAGGAGTGAGGAATTTCTAAGTTTTAGGACCTCTGATTGGCTGACATTTGTCTAGGGGTGTTCTGGTGAGTGTGCTGGAAGGTTATCCTATCTAGAACGGTTGGAACATTAGGTATTTTCTTTGGATGGTCTGTTCTTGGGTGGTGCTCACGTAATTTCAGTTTGTGATTCTTCCTGCAACCAGGTGTTGCTTCAGGGTAAATTACTGAGACTCAGGTCTCCATTAAACTTACCATGGCTGAGTCCTACACTGGCAGGTGATAATGGTTGGAAGGAAAAAAACTTCCTTTGGGTGTTCTGTTTCTCATGGCTGGCTCCTATACAATTAGTCATTAAATAAATAATTATGCTACATTCCTTAGAGCCAGTGAGGTTAGGCATAGAGGAAGGGACTTGGGGGGGTTATGGATCTCAGAAAAGATTTTATGGGTGTGTTGGGGTGAAGGAGATGGGAATAGGAGGGTCAGATGGGGAGAGGGAGAGGACATCCGGAATTGAGGGACATTTGAGATATGATATTGGAACCCAGTACACTGGAAATTTTTTGAAATATGAATGCAATCCTAATGAAGTCTCAAAATAATGAGGGAGACAGCACCCCAACTAGCCATCTCTTGTCACCGAGTGAAGCCCAGTATCGGGACTGGGCCATATCCAAATTTTAACTATTTTTTATTGATTTTCATTGAGCTCTACATTTTTTTCTGCTCCACTTACTGTCTCTTCCCTCCCCTTCAACCCTCTCCCATGGTCCCATGCTCCCAATTTACTCAAGAGACCTTGTCTTTTTCTACTTCCCATGTAGATTAGATCCATGTATGTGTCTCTTAGGGTCCTCATTGTCTAGGTTCCCTGGGATTGTGATTTGTGGGCTGGTTTTCTTTGCAGGCAAATTTTAACTATTTTTTATCAGTAGTTCTATGAGAATTTTATGCAGTGTGTTTTGTTCATATTGACTCTCCCTCAGAAATCCTTCCCAGAACCATCCCTTCCCTGCTCATCCAAATTTGTATCATTTACCCCATTAGGCTAATTTTGACTGTGCCAATATTTTTCAATGTGTGGCCTTCCACTAGAGCAGTGGTTCTCAACCTTCCTAATGGTGTGACACTATAATACCGTTCCCCAACCATTAAAATTATTTTTGTTGCTACTTCATGACTGTAATTTTTCTATGGTTATGAAACATAGTGTAAATATCTGATATGCAGGATATCTGATATGTGACCACCATAAGAGGTTATTCAACCCCTAAAGGAGTCATGACCCAAAGGTTGAGAACCACCACACTAGCACGTCATCTGTGTACTGGGACTATTCTTCAAAAGAAAACTTATCCTACCTCTTCCGGAGCTAAGAATCACAATTTCTTGGCTCAGGATGAACTTTAAGTCTAACTCTCTTCTCTATGGTGGTCTGGATTAGGCTTAGATGGGCCTTATGCATGCTATCACAACCACTATGAGATTTTATGTACAAATGCCATGCTGAGTCCAGAGGACAGTTTTTTTTTAATGTAGTCAAACATGACTTCTGATTCTTATACCCTTTCTGCCCTTCTTCTAAAATGGTCTGTGTCTTTGGAGAAAGAGTAATTTTGTTCTCTAGTCATTTCACACATCCATTAATGAATAGCATTTCATCCTTAAGAGAATAATTCATCTAACTATTATCAAAATATCACATCAAAAATAGTTGAAGGCACTGTGCTGGCTTGTCTAAATCAATCAGATACATAAAGGAGTTATCTTAAAGGAAGGAACATCAATTAAGAAAACACCTCCCATAAGATCTGGCTTTCTTTTTTTATATAATTTATTTTATTTTATTTTTGGAAAAGAAAACAAGCTTTTTTTCATTTTACATATCAATCCCAGTTCCCGCTCCCTCCTCTCCTCCCATTCCCTGAACTTTCTCACCACCCATACCATCCTCCATCCTTGCCTCAGAGAGGGTAAGGCACATTGCTTTGGGGAAGGTCCAAGGCCCTCCCTCCTATATCTAGGCTGAGTAAGGGAATCTAGAGAGAATGGGTTCCCAAAAAGCTATACAAGGTGTAGGGATAAATCCTGGTGCTGCTGTCAGTGAATCTGCAGTATGCCCTAGCCATACAACTGTCACCAACATTCAGCAGGTCTGGTTTGGTCCTATGCTGGTTCCTTTCCTGTCTGGCTAGAGTTGGTGAACTCCTATTAGCTCAGGTAAACTGTTTCAATGGGTGTCCTCATCATGGTCTTGACCTCTTTGCTCATATTCTCACTCCTCCTACTCTTCAAATGGACTTTGGGAGCTCAGCCCAGTGCTCCCTTGTGGGTCTCTGCCTCTGTTTCCATCAGTCGCTGGATGTAGGTTCTATGGTGACGTTTCAGATAGTCATCAATCTGATTACAGGGCAAGGGCAGTCCAGGCATCCTCTCCACTACTGCTTAGGGTCTTAGCTGGGGTCAGCCTTGTGGATTTCTGGCAATTTCTTTAGTGATAGGTTTCTTGCTAGTTCCATAATGGCTCCTTCAGTCAAAATATCTCTTTCCTTCTTCTCATCTCTGTACTTCCTTCATCTTATATTTTTTTCCTTCAAGTTTTCCTCCCCCTTCCTTTCTCCCCTCCACTTCCTCTTCTGCCCTCCCTTCTCCCCCCACCTCCATGCTCCCAATTTTGTCAGGCTGTCTTGTCTATTTACTCTTTCCAGGTGGATATATGTATATTTTTCTTAGGGTTCAACTTCTTCCTTAACTTCTCTAGGATCATGGACTATAGGCTTGTTATCCTTTGTTTTACAGCTAGTATCGACTTATGAGTGAGTACATACCATGTTCATTTTTCTGGGTCTGGGTTACCTCACTCAGGATGATTTTTTCTAGTTCCATCCATTTTTATGCAAATTTCAAGATACCATTGTTTTTTACGACTGAGTAGTACTCCATTGTGTAAATATACTATGTTTTCTTTCTCCATTCTTCCATTGAGGGACATCTAGGTTGTTTCCAGTTTCTGGTTATTACAAAAAATGCTGCTCTGAATACAGTTGAACAAATGTCCATGTAGTATGATTGAACATCTTTCGGTATATGTCAAAGAATGATATAGTTTTGTCCTGAGGTAGGTTGATTCCCAAATTTCTGAGAAACTGCCATATTGATTTCCAGAGTGGCTGTACAAGTTTACATTCACACCAACAATAGGAGAGTGATACCCTTAGTCCACATACCTCTCTAGCATATGCTATCATTGGTGTTTTAGATCTTAGTGATTCTGACTGTTGTAAGATGGTATCCCAGTCATCTTGATTTGCATTTCCCTGATGTCTAAGAATGTTGAACATTTCCTTAAGTGTCTGTCATTTGAGATTCTTCTGTTGAGAATTCTGTTCAGTTCTATACCCCATTTTTAAATGGATTATTTGGAATTTTGATGTCTAATTTATTGAGTTTTTTATATATTTTGGAAATCAGTCCTCTATCTGATGTGGAGTTGGTGAAGATCTTTTCCCATTCAGTAGGCTTCCTTTTTGAATTACTGACTGTGTTCTTTGTTTTACAGAGGCTTATCAGTTTTAGGAGGTCCCATTTATTATTGTTGCTCTAGTGTCTGTGCTACTGGTGCTATATTTAGGAAGTGGTCTCCTCTGCCCATGCACGAGAGGCTACTTCCCACTTCCCCTTCTATCAGGTTCAGTGTGGTCAGATTTATATTGAGGTCTTTAATCTATTTGGACTTGAGTTTTGTGCATGGGGGTAGATATGGTTCTATTTGCATTCTTCTACATGCTGACACCCAGTTATGCCAGCACCATTTGTTGAAGTTGCTTTCTCTGTATAATTTTAGCTTCTTGTCAAAACTCAGGTTTTCCTAGTGTATGGTTTAATATCCGGGTCCTTAATTTGATTCCTTTGGTCAACCTGTCTGGGTTTATGCCAATACCAAGCTGTTTTCATTACTGTAGCTCTATAATAAAGCTTGATGTCAGGGATGGTGATGCCTCCAGAAGTTCCTTTATTGTACAGGATTATCTTAGCTATCCTGGGTTTTTAGTTTTTATCTGAAGTTGAATATTGTTCTTTCAAAGTCTGTGAAAAATTGTGTTGAGATTTTGATGGGGATTGCATTGAAGCTATAGATTTCTTTTGATAGAATTGCCATTTGTATTATGTTGATCCAACCTATCCAAGAGCATGGGAGATCTTTCTATTTTCTGGTATCTTCTTCACTTTCTTTCTTCAAAGACTTAAATTTTTTTTGAACAGGATTTTCACTTATTTGGTTAGTGTTACCCCAAGATATTTTATGTTATTTGTGGCTATTGTGAAGGGTAATGTTTCTCTAATTTCTTTCTCAGCTTCTTTATTATTTGTATATAGAAGGGATACTGATTTTTTTTAGTTGATCTTTATCCTGGCACATTGCTGAAGGTATTTATCAGCTGTAGGATTTCCCTGGTAGAAATTTTGTGGTCACTTATGTATACTATCATCATCTGCAAATAATGAAAGTTGAAATTCTTCCTTTCGAATGTGATTCCTCTTGATCTCCTTTTGTTGTTTTATTACTCTAGACAGAACTTTAATAACTATGTTGAATAGATAAGGAGGGAGTGGACAGCCTTGTATTGTTCCTGATTTTAGTGGAATTGCTTTGAGTTTCTCTCCATTTAATTTGATGTTGGCTGTCGGCTTTCTGTATATTGCTTATATAATGTTTAGATATGTTCCTTGCATCCCTGATCTCTCTAAAACCTTTATCATGAAGGGGTGTTGGATTTTGTTTAATGTTTTTTCAGCATCTAATGATATGATCATATAATTTTTTGGATAGATACCACATACCAAAATTAAATCAAGACCGGGTAAACAATTTAAATAGACCTATAACTTGCAAGGAAATAGAAGCAGCCCTCAAAAGCTTCCCAATAAAAAAAGCCCAGGGTCAGATGGTTTCAGTACACAATTCTACCAGTACTTCAAAGAAGAGCTAATACCTATACTCCTTCACATGTTCCACATAATAGCAACAGGAGCACTGCCAAAGTCTTTTTATAAGGCTACTGATACCCTAATACTGAAACACCCAAAGACTCAAACAAGAAACCAAATTACAGACCAATCTCACTCATGAACATACACACAAAAATACTCAATAAAATAATGGCAAACGAAATCCAAAAACAAATCAAAAAAATCATTCCCCATGATCAAGTTGACTTCATCCCAGAGATACACGAATGGTTCAACCTATGAAAATATAATACTTTTATTAATTTCTTGAGACCCTCATAATCCATTTTGATCACACTAGCCCACATACTCCACCTCTAATTGGTCTTAGATCCACAACCAAATTCTGACCCAGTTTTATGTATTCTGTTTTGTTTTGTATTGTTTTTAACAACTCACTGGGTCCCAGTTTTGTGACCCATGAACCCTACATGTGTGGAGACATTCACTGGAGCATAGTCAAGCTACCAGGGATCACACGCTTTAAATAAAATCTGTTCATCCTTGTAGCATTCTTCTAGCAATAGATTCTTAGCTAGGGCTATGATCTTGAGATCCCTTTCCACTTACATAGGGAAATATTTACTGGCTTGCTCTTGCTCATAACATTTGTAAATCTCAAGGTAGCATCTTCCTCCACAAAGAATTTTTCTATATGCTTATCAAAAATTACTATGTAACTAGAAATTTGAAAATTATTTCATGTCTACCAAAGTAAATAATGTAAGAAATCTTTTGTTGGTTCTGGTTTAGAGTTATGTGATTAGTGACCTCTTTGTTTTATAAATTTAAGAACTAAAAGATTGCTGTGGCTGTTTTAAATTCACAGTTATCATTGAGTAAATTTAAAAATAAAGGAACAGTAATTAAGCTTTCCTGGTTTGCCTATAACAATTTACTGTTCAAATGCCAAAGAAGAATCACATATGTAAAGGTCAGAGAGACCCATGATCAGGTTACTGTTAAGGTGACAAAAATGTCAAACTACAGTGAAAGAAAATTAATGAAAGTAATGAGGATAAGGGTTGTTTATTAACTGAATTCACAGATATTCATAATTTTCCAATTTGCTCAGCTTTAAGCAAAAGTGCAAAACAGGTGAAAACAACCATTTGGAAACAACAGCAATACCAAGACATCAGAAATTTTGACAATGATATTAGCGCCTCCCAGTGGAAATGCAGTTATTCATGCTGTTGTTGGTACTGACAGTGTGGGTCCCACTGTAACAGAAGAGAATAGGCCTACATATATATCATCAGCTCAGATGGCTTCCTAGGTCAGGCATGCAGCAGGCTAATGATGCACTTCAAAATATGAAAACAATACTAGGAATAATTCTGACTCCCATGTAGAGTTAGCTAGGTATCATCTTGGATTAGGAATCATTGTCTAAAAGAGAATGAAGTTTCAGCTTTTTAAAAATTAAACTATAATTGCCTAAGATCAGCTTCCATTTTCTCTCCAAACCATACTTTCCCTATTCCCTCTCAAATCACACACACACACACACACACACACACACACACACACACACACACACACACAATTAAATATATAAAGAAAATCTGCTAAGTTCTTTTAGTGCTGCTTCCATGTATGTGATTCTAGGGCTGACGTTGATATCAGATACCCAATGAGGAGGTTCACACCTGTTGTTGACTATTGCTTTAACTATGTAAAGGTGTGTTACATTTGTTTATGCTGCATTTGGTTAACCATGTAAAGAGGTGTTGCATTGGTTTTATCTTGCTTCTATAAAGCACTTGATTGGTCTAGTAAAAACTGACTGGTCCATAGCTAGGCAATAGAGGGGTAGGTGGGACTGGTGGGCAGAGAGAATAAGTAGGAGGAAGAATCTAGGCTACAGAGAGAATGAGGGAGAAAGAAAGGGACATGCCAAGGTCCAGCCAGTCAGGCATCTACCAGCGAGCCAGACAGAGAGGAACTTACAGAATTTAAGAAAGTTAAAAAGCCTCAAGACAAAATGTAGATGAAGAAAAATGGTTAAACTAAGTTATAAAAGCTAGTGGGAGAAGCATGAGATAAGGCCAAGAATTCACGAATAATAATACATCTCCATGTCATGATTTGGGGGCCTGCTACACATACCTGGCTTAATCTTACCAAAGTTTAAATAAGGTTCAAATATTTAAGCTTTGGGACAATTTGTGGTGAAGACGTTAACCTTGGTGCCCAGTACACAGAAAAGTGTATTAGTAAGTAATAAGCATTAAATAGAGTTCATGTACAGTGAATGAAATAAATGCTGATCTAATTTACAATGACAAAATTTATTTTTTGAATGAACAACACACAACTAAAACTTGTGACTGAAATACAGTTTAATGATCACTCCAAACAAATGCCACTACAATGTTTCTACCTCCACATGCATCATTCCATTCTTGTCACTGCCTTGAATCGCCTGCCCTTTTGAATATAACAGTACTCACGTTTAGCACTAAACTATTAGATTTGATTTCTCAGAGAGTACCTCTACTCATGGTATTAAAGATGGCAACAAAATGAATATCTCCATTTTACTGAATTGAAAATTATCAAAATTAAATAACTTCCCAAATATACTAAGCCACATTTATTCTAACTTAAAATTAGGTTTATCCAAAGTTCAAATCATGTTTAAATGCTTTAATTTTAAAATAGTTTAAATTATATCCTTTAGGTAGCATTGCTAGCTAACTGACTACCTAGCTATATGTACGATTGATTTATAGATTTTCTTGTAGCCAACTTATATACTTATCTATTATTCTCAAACCTGAATGTAAATAAAATGGTGCTGTGGCAAATGATATGGCTCCATGGATTCCATCCTCTATGTGGTCATGTGTAACTGGAACTCCAGCATTTCTGAGTCGGGTGACATAAATAAGTCCATCATCTCTTAGGATGTCATGTTCACATGTGATGACATAAGTTAATGGCAAATTTTGTAACTGGGAGTCATTGGCTAACAAAGGTGACACTCTTATATCCCAAACTGCTGGATAGGAAACATTCAGCTTTCCAAAAATGGGCTCCGTATACACATAGTTCTTTTTATACTTCTCAGGAAGGAAGTCACTCCAGTTAACTAACTTGAAGCAGTCTCTTGATCCTGCAGGCATGTGTTCATTTCGCAGTGCTGCATTTATCAATTCTTCATTGTCTGTAGCATATAGTCCTGACAACTTAATTGCTAACTTCCTTGACAAAAAGGGACCATTTTCATTCTCTCGATAAGATGGCATCCAGGTATCAATTGTCTGTAGCACAGGGTATATCATGGCTTGTGCCTTAATTTTGTTTCTGTATTCTGGATCATCCCGTAGCTGTAAATAAAATACATGATGAGTGTTAACGAGACAATAGCTTTAACAAAAAAGAAATGGTAACTTTGTTTTAATATCCTGAGGTAAATAAATTTATTAAACTGAAACAGTATCTGATGATTGCTCTCATAACATTTACTCATGGTTTGAAAAATGAGTCTCTCATTCCACCTTCTTCATACTTGTCAGGCGAACAAGACCATGAGCTGGGGAATCCTCCTAGAGATGGCAGAATGGCTATGTTTAAAAATACTTTTAGTTTTTGGTGAAAAGTTGTTTTTATCTATCTATCACATATTGTGCTCCTGTTTTAGCCTCCCATGTGGTTTGAACCTAGGCATGTGTCATCATGCCCAGCTTGCTTATGTTGACATACTGGAATCTACAATAACAGAAACAATGAATATAGTCAAACAGCATGTTGAAAACTCATTCAGATGGAGCATAAGCATTTGTTGTTACATGTTGCAAACAATTCCATCATATGTCTTATCTTCAGCTACTAGTATTATAATATGACAGAAAACACAAAAATAATTTACAAAAGTCAGAAGAGCAGAAGAAAGTAATGGACCGTTTCATGTGTAATCTGTCTCTATCAGAAACGGGAAGAGTCCTGAGTTTGCAGTCATAAGAAGATCCTTTCCTTTCATTTCCCTAGTTAGCACACTGAAGGAGAGACCTTGCAGTGGGCCCTGGCAGCACGTGTGTGCTTCTATAGCAGAGTGCCGTATCCCCAACTGTATCTGCAGCCCTCCACAGGAAGTTCAGGATCTGCTGAGCACAAGGTTATGCCCTCATCAAAAAGTGAATCTATATGAAATTAGAGGGCTAGTTGAAATCTCAACAGCACATCACAAGGAAAGTATCTGACCAACTTCAAAATGCACAACACACAATAGGTACAAAGTCCTTAGCCAGGCAGTGGTAGCGCACACCTTTACTCCCAGCACTCGGGTGGAAGAGACCAGTGAATCTCTGTGAGTTCGAGGCCAACCTGGTCTACAGAGCAAGTTCCAGGACAGGTTCCAAAGCTACAAAGAAACCATGTTTCAAAATGCCCCCCCAAAAGAAGAAGGAGAAGGAGGAGAAGGAGGAGGAAGAGGAGAAGAAGTCCTGCAAGTTCAGAAGGAAAAGGAAGAAAGTTTTCTGGCTCTCCTTCCCAGTGGCTTTAGGCTGGTAATTTTCCAAATAAGATGCAGTGTCTCAGAAAGTTAAGAGAATAAGCAGCAGTGAACACAGTAGTGGAACTGAGACTGAGCCACATAACTCTTCCACATATAAACAGGCATAGTCTCAGTTGAGTTAATGCCTGCAGGTGATCTTCCATATAAAAACATGAATAGTCCCCAGCTGAGTTAATGCCTATGGTTGGTGCTTGAAGCACAGGGAGATTATACTGCAGTTTAAACTTTCCATGGTTCATCAAGGTATAGGAGAAACTTATTAATTGAAATCTGGGGAGATGGATCAGTTGGTAAAACCTTTGCTAGAACAAGTCTAGGGACCACAACCCCATAAAAGGCCTGGGCATAATGTCAGCCTAGCGCCCAGTGCTAGGGTGAAGAAAGATATATCTCCCGACCTCACTGGCCATTTAATCTGATAGATAATCCTGGTAAGGTCCAGGAACAGTGATAGTACTTGTGTGAAAAAGTATGATTTTCAATGACAAACTAGTTTGCCTTGAAAGTTCCAGGTTCACAAACGTTACACAGTGAGACTCTATTTTGGAAAGAAAGAAAAAATAAAAAGAAGGAAAGCAAATGAGGGAACTGCTGACTTCCACATGCTTACCACACATATGTACACACAAGGGCAAACACACACACACACACACACACACACACACACACACAAACACTCACATGAATGTGGATCCACACAGAAACAAAAAAAGACAAGAAAAAATGAATTAAATTTAATTAAGAAATTAAGAGAGACTCATGGCTTTCTCAGGAATTTTTCAAGCTCCACAAGCTTTAAATCAAAAGAAACAAAGAAACAAAAGTGTATTTATGGGTTAGAAAATAGAAAAGAGCCAAGGTAGAGACAATTGTCAGGGAATTGCAGGTATCTCTAACACTATCCTGAGCTACAGTTACTTCTTCAAATGCTAAGATATGGGGATGTTTGTCCTTATCTCTAATTACTTCCTAAAACTACTGTTCTTTATTATGATAAACCCAAAAATAGTGGCTCCTAATGTATTAAAACACTCCCAGAATATCATCTGCCAAATCCCCCAGAAGCTCTGTTGAACAGGCTTAACAATCATTCCTAAGCGAGAGGAGAGTACTGGAAGACTTCTCACTGCCTGGATTTATTAGCTCTGTGGGACACCAAAGCAGTAACAACAAAAGTTTCATACATTGAGAAGCCAGAGGGATCGTGGGCTCTGTCTTGGTTAAAGGGGTCCAGATGGGTACATCTTAGCAAAACCGTTGCCTTTTGCAATCTTTCACATCTCACAGCAGCATTTATAAACAAATATCTTTTGGCAGCTGCTGCTCCTTCTTCAGCATTCGAACAATTCAAAGAGAACATAATAACATACAGTATCCCGACTCTGTTTATTTTTTTCAACTTTACGTGGCTTTATTTTAACCTTTATTTTTTATTTTTATTTTTATTGTTAATTTTTGGCTTCTTGAGACAGAGTTTCTCTGTATATATTTGGCTGTCCTGGAACTCCCTCCATAGACCAGGATGTTCTTGAACTCACAGAGATCTATGTGCCTCTGCCTCCCCAAGTGTTGGAATTAAAGGCATATGCCACCACACCTTGAACTCACAGAGGTCTGCTGGCCTGTCTTCCAAGAATTGGGATTAAAGGCATGTGCCACCACACTCAACTACTCTCTCTCTCTCTCTTTTTAAGGACTTTAAACTTTTCCCTTTCTCTGCAAGCTTGCATGTACTTTTAACACACTGTAAAACATTTAGAAGTTTTCTTCATCTTTGAATCCCTCTTTGCTGTATATCTCTTTTTCTGACCATGTGAGTCTTTAATTTGTTAAGCAATATGGAGAGGATTAAAGCTGTGCCTTTGATGGCTGAATCCAGCCCATTCCTTAGCTTTCTATTGCCACAACTCTATGGTGTTTCAAGGTCCCTGCCACCAACCAAGCTGCAGCAGTCTGCTCACAAACCACATTCAAATGCTCTGTAGACAGACCTCCTGCCCGAAAGAGTCAGAGTTTGTGCTGGCAGGATGGCCCAGAAAACCGCCATTTTAAAACAGCATGGCTTTTTTTCCTGCTATGGCTGAAAACCAAAAAGCATGTGGTTAGCTTTTCATCAACACCATTTACATGTTTTGTGGCAAGGCCTCTTAAAAGTGCTGCAGGGTTTTACAGCTAAAGCTGAGTCAGGAAGCATCTCTTAAATGAGACACATCTGCCTCTAGCAAACAGAGCTCACCTGAGAAAATGCTGCTATCAATAAGCTGTGCTTAACTCTACTCTTTTTTGTTTAGAATTACTTCCCAAGCTCTCTCAGGCTTTATGTACATGCAGTTGCCCATGTCACAACCATGCTTTGTAGGGTAGTGGTCACTCTTAACCCAGAGTCAATGTGGTGTTAAATTTTGTATAAACGTGGAGACCCTCTCTCCACTACCCTTGCTCTAGAACCTCAGAAGGAAAACCACTGCAGTTAGATTGCTATCCTCTGCCTGCTCAGTTAGAATAATCAACTCATGTAAAGAGGTGTATAGTAACCACTGTTCCATAAATTGCTTGAATTATTTCTAGACTTTTCATGAAGATGGCTTTACAAATTTTAGTAGATACCCCAAAGTGTTGGAGAAGCAGGAAAGGCAAAGGTTTAGCAGAGATTCCTCATGCCCTCCCAGTGTGGCTGACAAAGCAGGATATATAGGATGACAGCACGCCAGGAGAGGGCTTGCTGGTAGGCAGTGTCAGGGCAGGTCTTAGCAAGCCAGCACCAGCATAAAATAGTTTCTGTGCTAACATAGAGGAACAGAAGGAAATGAAGAGGAGAAAGGGAGGGAGGGAGAGATTAATCTAGAATATCCCATTAGCCTTAATTGTTGCTAGTGTACAACTTAACATATTTTGTCACAAATATATCAGTACTAATATCCATATGTTCTCCCCCATATTGCCTGCTAATCTAGAATCCAATGTCTGCACCTATATTATTTTAAGACTTAAGTAAAATTTAATCTTCTTAAGTTACATGGGATATAAAATGTCCTATAAAAATGATTCTATACCAGCCACAACCACGGGGTTGTTAGTCTGTTAACAATTTTTATAGGTATTCCAGTATATTTTTAATTTTATCCATAAGCGTGCACCTGTATGTTTCTGTATGCTAACACCCAAGCAAGAAAATCACTCCTAAACACACAGAGCAATCAATACACCTCAGTTTCAATGCCCCACATGTTCAATTTCCATCTTACATTAAGGACTACATGTAGTACTTGAAAATATGTGCGGTATTGGACTGGAGAGATGGCTCAGTCACCATCACTGACTGCTCTTCCAGAGGACCTGGTTTCTATTCCTAGCATCCACATGACATCTCACAACTGTCATCACTGTAGACAGGAGAGTCAGTCCAACTCCTGGCCTCTGCAAGTACTACATGGAAGTATGAATCAATTAACACTTTAAGTTTCTTATGCTTGACCAAGGTGATCACTGAATCAGAAAAACAGTATTTGAAAAGAAGTAGCAGCTTTTGACAACTATGCCTTGTGGTTAATATAGAAGGTGTGGTTAATATAGAAGGTGTGGTTAATATAGAAGGTGTGGTTAATATAGAAGGTGTGGTTAATATAGAAGGTGTGGTTAAGTTAAGTGTACTCATCCTAGTGCCACACAGACTCACTGGAGGACGTCAGGCATTCAGGGAAGGAAAAAAGCAGTTATTGAGCCACATGAAAACACCACCCAGGATGAACAGCGCCTCCTGGAAAATGAGCGTAT